>CAEFZX010025447.1:0-29503 GCA_903066825.1 Alfaro cultratus
ATATATATATATATATATATATATAACATTACAGGTTTTTTGGGGATCTACGGAACTGTTGTTTAAGTGGTTGGAACAGTAAAAAAAGAAATCCAGAGAGTTGCATCTTTTCAGTCTTCTGGCTTTTAAAAAATGCTAAGAAGCAGTTCCATAATGTGCAGCTTTCCTCCTGGAAATCCATGCTGAGAGGAGCTGCATCAGAGGCCGTCATCTCTTTCTGGTTTTTACCTTTCCTGACCTTTTTTCCAGTGATGGACCTGAGTGTTCGTGATTCCTCTACAGAGTCTGTACACGCCACTGTCTGCAGAACAGCCTCGTCATCTGCAGGAATAACCTTCTGGAGAGTGCGCGCAGTCTGTGTCAGCACCATTCTGAGAGCAGCGACGGCAGGCCAGAAGGTGAGGCAGCGTGTCCCAAATGTTCCTTATTGTAATCTGGCCTGAGGTCAGAACCGCTCCCACTGCTTCTGCACTTATGGGCCCTGAGTTGGCTCACTTCTACTCATCGATGACTTGCATCCCAAAAGAACGTTCTTACAGCTTTGGGCAGCAGATGAAAGAGAAGAAAAAAAGAGGGAAGGCTGTGGTTTGTATTCTTCATTGTTTGAGCTTTTTGTCTGTTTATGTTCCCGTTGTGGCTGTGGACACGTTATAACCCTGCATGGCAGAGAGAACATCTTCCAGGCTTTGGTTTTCAACTGACAAAGCGTCAGTTGAAAGCTTGTGTGTGTGTGTGTCTGCATTTACATATGCATGCATGTGTGTATAAACTGTGTACTATGTCAGTATTTGTGTGTATAGATTTCATTGCAAGCCTTTGACTGTCTTTTCAGAAATTTGGGGAGATGGTTAATGTCCAAACTTTGCTAAAAACATAAACAGTCCTGAAGATCTCAACTTCATTTGGAAAAAAACAAAACATAAAAGAAATGTGTGAAGTGTGCACGGTCTTAATCCACCAGCAACATCTGGAATCGCTGATGTTACGACGGCACAATGTTTTCAGCTTGTCCAACACATAAACAACACTGTAGTCCCAAAGAAGATCTCCGAGCCGACACGCGACCTGCAGAATGAAACAAGAGAAAACAGGAGTTCAGATGTTCCTTTTTTTAAAGAAAGACAATATAACATACAACAAACATTAAAAAATTTTTGTCTGACTTTTAGGAGAGTTTTTTTTATTATTTTTTGGTCTGTCAAGCCCACTACGGGACGAGAGGCAAAGGTTGTAAGAGTCTAATAACTAACTTTAGTTTATCGCGAGGATTTACTTCAGATATCATTTACAATAATGCATCATTGCTTTGGTTCAGTGAAGCTGGAAAAATAGATAAATTCTTATTTCTATCTTCTGTACCTTCTGAACTAACCATAAACACCATCATAAACATAAATACTGTTCAACATTAGAATAATTGTTCTTACAGACTAATTAGGAACCAGTCAAATCAAAGTGACAGCGCCTTAAAGGAACCAACAAAATGAAGATAAAAATGATCTAAAATTACACAAGCATGATATGAACAGGAATAATACATTGTGACTGATTCATGTCTGACTTCATTTTGATAGCAGATAAAGTAACAAAATGGATCCTATTCAAATGTAAAATGTGTATATAGCCTTGGAACATCAGGTTTACTTCTGCCGCTCACGCGTTCAGCTTCAAGGTTGTTATATAATAACTCCCATGTTATTATAAATCCATACTCACAGGTTCATGAACTAAGTGATTCGATACATAGCAAACGCCACTAGCCAATAATTTTCCCTCTGATTTTCTATATTGATTCAATTTATAGGGACATTTCGGGTACAGGAAGATGACAAAGTGAAAAACTGGTGACAAAAAAAGTCTCAATAAGATTTTATGTCAAAGCAGTTTTAATCTCATTATGGGTAGAAATGTCATTAAGAACAGTTTTATGTTGATGCTCAGATATTCGGCAAACATAAACTAACCAAATTCATATATACAGATGAAATATATGATGTTGTGATATGTGCTGCAATACTGGCAAAGTGACAAAATGTATTTATAAGTAATTAATGTCATCATTGTTATTACCATCATAAGCACCTATAAGAGATAAAGCATATTTTAACAAAATTAAGCATTATTCAGACGATGTTTTTGCTTTTATTGAGGTGCATTTTCATAAGTGGGTTTGTTGCTTCAGAAATCTCTTCTGACTGAATGATGTCAGAATTTTCCTGTGGCTGCAGTGCTAAAGCCACAACCTGCTGTTAAAGGTTCCCACCACACAGACAGGTTTTAGAAAGATTGAGAAAACAGATGATGGCAGCTAGAATGCAAAGAGAGCAGGACTCACCTCAGCTTCAGCACGCCAAAGACTTCAAGGCCAAAGGATAAAGGCCAGAGAAAAGAACAAGAAGAGAAAGAGAAACTGCAGAAAGAAAGAGCAAGAGAGAGAGAGAGAGACGGAAAAAGTTTGAGGATTAGAGGAACACTTGACACATGTTAGTACCAGAGACAAAATAAACTGAGGTTACTTTATAAAACCATATATCTGCATATTATTAATATTGTTTGTTTGACTGTATGACTTTTTACACTCAGAGGTAAACATTGTTTTTAATTTAACAGCCACTATTATAACTATTATTTTTTACTGGGGTTTTTTTCTCTCTCTCTCTGTGTGTGTGTGTGTGTACGGCAATGTTGAGTTTATTTGCAAATTTATTAATTTTTGTAGATGTTTGTTTCTCATATATGCAAGACAGATCTACTAACAGTATTTTCAAAGTAAACTTACCTTAAAAAATATTTTACTGTGTGATTAAACAATATTTTTAAATTAGACCTTAAGTGCTTTTATCAAGTTTGTAATTAAACAGGTACAGATTAGAATAAAAGCCAGGACTAAGAGGTGCGTTATAAAGGAGCATTAAGCACGGAGGGAATTGTATTTTCCTGTAACAGTCTCTTCTTAAGGTTTTCTCAGATTGTTTTCCTGGAGTTTTTGTGGGTCAAACTGATTTTGACCACAATCAGTGGTCAAAATCAGTTTGATTTTGACCAGAAGTAGTTCTTCTCCTCAGTGCAGCTCCTGCACCTGTGACCACTTATTCCTTCCTCCATTTCTTTCTCCAGTCTGCTGTATGGGATTCTTGCTTTCTACATGTGCATTTAGGTCATCCAACCCCCCTTGTGAAGATGATGAGACACTTCAGGCATGTTTAGACTCAGTGGAAAAGTTTGGTCAGTTTAGGTTGATGGATATGTGTTAATTTGTTTACTTGCTCTAAGAAAGTTGTTTTTTTGTTTTGATGCAAGCAACGGTCATTCAAATTTCAACACAAAGGCTTAATATATATGTCACATAACTTTTTATAATTCTGACTGACTGAGGTTTAAAGGACTGGAACCAGTGAGAAGTGGAGACATAACACATGTTGACTCCAGCAGTAAGCTGCATGGAGATTTATCAGTTATGTGACTGACATGCAGAGTATGTGCTGCATAAAAACAGAAAAAGTCAAATATTTCAATCCCAGATTGAGAATAGTCTGTATCACGTTCTGTCATCAGATCTGCCAATAATTCAAACTGACAGGAAGTCATTTCTGACGGGTGTTATACCCAGCTTGACCACTAGATGTCAATATCTGTGGAACATTTTCGCTTTGAGTGGGACTGTCTGATAAGGGAACTAAAATGAATCATTTTTTTGTCAGATTGTGATTTGTTAGAAACATCATTACATATTTACTGATTTTAAATATCAGTAATTACCTTTTCTTCCAGATCTTTAATCTGCCTTCTCTGGATTTCTGTCTTGTCTTCAAGATCCCGAATTCTCTGTGGTTCGTTAGAGAGAGCAGAGATACAAATCAAACCACAGACCTAAAAAGAACCTCTCCCTTCAAAGTTTCTCAGTAATATGTATGAATCTAGAAGAACCTGGTGGGCCTGGTGCAGCAGCTCCATCCTCTCCTGGAGGATCTGGCAGTCGTACTCTCGACTCTTCCTCAGCATCTGCCTCCTCAGCTTTTCCACCGCCATCCTCAGCTCGTCTTTCTGAAGCTCATTCAGGGGCTCACCGTACTTTATCACCTGATGAAAAAGAGACGGCAGACATTATAATGATCATGGTGAAATCAAGAAGTTGGCTGTTTGTGCTAAATGAGGTTCTATTCAATCAAAAGGTGCTTCAAGGAATCACAAGATTCTAAGAACATCTGTGTGCTTTGCAGGAATCGAGCCTCGAAGAAATGTATTCTTGGTATTAATTGAAGTGATGAAAAGTTTCTATAATGATAGCATTTATTTTCATGGAACTGCACAAGAAAACCATTTGAACCATCTTTGATTTTCCACACTGATAAGAGAGGGATGATCACAAGTATGCGTTCAGAATCGAATTAGTGGTCGTATTTAGTGCTGCATGCCTTGACATGCATCACTTTCAAAATGTTTACACTTAAAAAAATCAAAAAGATGTGATGCAACATAAGATGTAAAATCAACCTTGTCCTGCTGCAGGGCGTTGTAAAGCGTCGCTTCCAACTCCTGGATTTGCTGTTAAAAATTAGAAAATGTCAACAGTTTAATCATCACAAGAATACAAACCATATCTAAAATACTCAAACCTCATGCTTCATTTAACAATAAAGTATTCATGCAACAAAATTATTCAAAACAAGCCAAATGAACAGATGTATAGATAATGAAAATGGATGGAAGCATGTTTGAATGTGGGGACAGAATATGTTTTCATATTCCATTCCATGCTTTTTATTATTTAACCAAACTAGAAGGAAGACATAAATCCAGCTCTAAATTATTTCAGATAGTGGAAATTGGTGAAAGCTATATTTATTCAAAGATGATTAATTATTAGGGAAGTTTGGAATAAAGTTACCCTAAAATAATACAAAAATGTCTGTCTGTCTGTCTGTCTGTCTGTCTGTCTGTCTGTCTGTCTGTCTGTATGCACACCCTAACCTTAACCCCCAGCAATTTCAAACTTTTCCACAGCAAAGTGTCATTGTATTTACCATGTAGGCCTGGTCCAGGGCCTGCTTCCTGTAGTCCAGCTCTTCTTCTAGATAGCCTTTCTGTTTGCAGAACATTTCCTGTAACACAGAGGAGGTTGTTCATATAAATTAAGTTGTAAACATCGAATGTGATCACACAGCTCAATAGATTTGGTTTAAGTCTAAAAACAAAAAGAATAATAAAATATTTGATGCTGTTTTAAATATGTGTTCATTTCATGTTGCTGAAATGCATTATTAGATAAGATAGTTATGATTATCATTGATTATTTTTTTGTGAAAATCTTTAAAGAATTTAGCTTAGTAATTTTCCATGACCCACCATTTCTATCTCCAGGTCCATCATCTTTTGATGCAGTGCTGCTTCTGTCCCTTCTATCTGCTGGATCCACTAGAGGGCGACATTCGTCCAAATTTCAGTCAGTTTAACAGAAAGTGCAGAATGTACAGGAAGTTGCTTCTCAATCAAGATAAAGTTGATTTTTACCTTTTCTGCCAGTGACAAAACAGTGCTAGCCTGAATTATTGCCACTTGCTCCTCATTCCTCAAGTTCTGCTCATAAAAAAGGAAAGATTGTGATAAATTTCTTGCTTTAAGAATGCATGCCAAACAGCTGAATTAATTATAAATTACCCCGTTGTCTCCAAGAATGTCTAGCAGTTTAATGAGATCTGGTATGCACACATCCTGTGAAGAAAAGCAGAATCAATAACAGGAATGCAAAAATATGTAAAATTTGTAATAAATCTTGATCCTTTTTGGTCATACAAGTTCTTCTTAACAAGCACCTTGACTCCTTCCTTCATACAGTAGATCTGCAGAGCACTGACTCCCTCGGAGAACGGGTGCATTCTCAAATGGTTAAAAGGTGGAGACCTCCTTTCCCGCTCCTACCAAAGAAAAACACATTTTAATGTTGGACTAAACCACATTTTCTTATCGTACAACCACAAACATCAATGTATTAAATGTTATGACCAAACTCATAGAGCAGAATTGTAAAGAGGAAGGAAAAGTAAGCAGGTATTGCAGCCCATTTTTCTTTGCAAAGCACCTCAAGTTCAGTCTGACTGGGTGAAGATTGTCTGTGAGAATCAATTTTCAAGTCTTGCCATATATTCTCAGAATTTTGGTTGGTTTTTTTGTCAGCCTAGATCAGAAAATGAATATGGCGTAATCAAACCCATTCCATTCAGTGGTTTCCGACTTGCAACTCTTATACAGAAGCCAGATTTGTGAGACGCACAGCTCATAAAGATCCTGTCAAGACCTCCTCCTGCCTGAGCTGTGGCTCTCTGCAGCTCCTCCAGAGTGACCCTGGACATCTTTCCTGCTGCTTTTATTAAGGTACTACGTCATTTAAGGTGGACGATCCTGCTTGCATTTGAATCATATTCTTTCCATTTTCAGATGATGAACTGAACAGAACTTCGTGGGATTTTCT
Organism: Alfaro cultratus; assembly: GCA_903066825.1. NCBI lineage: Eukaryota > Metazoa > Chordata > Actinopteri > Cyprinodontiformes > Poeciliidae > Alfaro > Alfaro cultratus. Next base: position 6,470 of record CAEFZX010025447.1, read on the forward strand.
TTTTTGATGTAGCTTCTCTAAAACCAGTCTACCGTGTTTCTGGGACTTCATGATGCCGTTTGGTCACTAATGTTTTCTAACAAACCTCTGAGCTCTTCACAGAATAAAAAATTTACTATGTTTACTGATTGAGTGATTTCTGATGGCAATAAGCAGCCATGGATTTTATTTAGGAGCATCAGAGGCTGAATACAAATCAATAAATAAAATTTTATTTGTATAGCACATTTCAGCAGCAAGGCATTTTAAAATGATTTACATCATAAACACAAAAACACAAAGTCATGCAACATAGAATCAACAATCAAAACATTACATTAACCCTTTGTGGACCATGGATGCGTTTATGCGTCTTTTTTACATGTCTGGTTTGTGACGGCGTAGCAGCAAGACTCCGCCTCCCCCAGTCTCACTTTCAACTTGTGCTTAAGGTACGTATTATAAACTACACACCAGTTTTTAAATTGTGCTAATAGGCCAAGTGAAACCGGAGTTATGCTAAAATAAGTAAACCATATTTTTCCGAATGTCAGAGAAATGTTAAAAACTGGCTTTTCTGGGAATGTGACAGTAAATGAGCTTCCAAACGTAAAAAATGAAACGCAACATTTTATTCCTTTGTTATTGGAAATCTCACATCTTCAACAAATAATTTTGGGCTGTATTTTGTTGCTAAGAAACAGAGTAAAGTTGCTCAAGTTACGGTGAAAGAGAAGCGGAAACGGAGTAGCGGCAAAAGCAGTGAGATCCTGGTTTTAGTGAGAACCTGAGCAGCAGCATCTGGATCAGCTGCAGCTGTTTGATTGATTTAAAGACGCTGCTGCAGTAATTAATGTGACTAAAGATAAACGCATGGATGAGTTTCTCTAGATCTTGATGATCATGCTCACCATGTTTCTCTGGATCTCAATGCAATAAATATAAATATATATAAATATAAGTATTGAGAAAAATATGAAAGAGATTCCAGGAGTATTACAGTTAAAAGAAGAAATTGGCCTGATTTTAATAATGAATTTCATTGTGTTGATAATTCTCACCAACTTGATTTTGCTTTCCTGTATGTGTGTGTGATGCTTGACAATAAACACAAGATTCTTTTTTATTACATTCCCACAGGAAAAGATACTCTTGTAAAACACATTATTACTGTTTTGAGATCACAAATCAGATTCTTTTCACCTGCAATCATGAAACTTCACAAGTTGTAGTCCAAACAAACAAGCAAAAAAAATTATATTTTTTTGTGTGACTGACAAAATCTACTACACAAAAATGAAACAAATATTACAGCTGACAGGTAATATGTCATCTGTATTACCTGACATATTACAGTCAATCCAACAGATTGAGTGTCTGTGAACTCCTGTTTTCCCTGTTAGTGGCAAAATATAACTCTGTGGTCAATTGGTTTGTATGGAAATTAACTAAATCGTCTGCAGCACCAAAAATCTGGATGTTGGATATGCTCACCAGGAGATTGACCACGACAGCCTCATGTGCAAAAATTGTCGGACGCACTCCAGAAAGCAGAGCAGCATTTTTCTGAGAGTTGTGCTCACATCGTGGCTCAAAAACTTTCTGCCACTGACAGATTTCCCCAATTTGAGCTTGTAAGATTTATTTATGGGGTAACAAATGTGTAAGATCCTTCAGGCTAAACTCTGGGGACTTTTAAACATGTTAATGTGGGAAAAACCTTCATCTGGAATACGAATTGACTCACCTCCAGTTCCAGTATCCTGAACTCCAAGAGCTCGTTTTGGTCTCTGGAGTCCTGAAGCTCCTGCTGAAGTCGACTGCATTCCGACTCCAACTTCTCCACCTAGAAAAGGTCAAGTTTACAAACTAAAGACCAACAAAGTCGCAACAGTTCTTCACATAGTTACATTACAAATTCAATATTATGAGTTAAAATGTATTTCAGGGTAAGGACTGAAAGCAAGAAAAAAGCTAAATATTGTTTTTAGAACATAAAAAAGGTTTAAGTCAAACCTTTTCCAGCAACTCCTGATTTCTTCGTAAGAAGAGTTGCTTCTCCTCGACCCATTTGGAGTCCTAAAACAAAGAGACATAACTTTGTTTAAAGGAGGAAAAATCTGCCTTGCAAAGTTTTATTTTTTAGCCAGAACAAAAAGATAAACAGTAAAGGAATAGAAAATTCAATGGCTTTGACAGTTTTGCCGGGGGGTTTTAAGCTAAAGAGCTCAAAACAAACCTAAAGGACACATGTTGAAACATTCCCAGTTCCTTCCAGCGATTTGTATATCTTCACTCCAATAAGAAGTTGAGAAATCGCATTGCGTCACACCATGTTGACTGTAAGTTCATCATTCAAACTTTTGGAATGTTTTCAAGTCGTTCTGTTTAACCCCCAACTTCCCTCTGCAGGAATATAGTCTGAAGTGGCTGATGATTTTCCAAGGCTGCTCTTTTATAGCCACATGGAAAGAAGTCTTTCATTTTTTATACTCTATTAGTGTTTCAAGAAGAACTGAACATGTTTTAGCTGGATTGGGCTGACAATAATTCAAGACTTTGCAAGTCTTTTAAAAAAAAATTTTTAAAGTCTTTGTTCATGTTGTCACTTTACAGATTTAAAGTAAATAGCTAGTAAATGAAGAAATGTAAAAGCTTCCTTCACTCTGATACTTCAAAGATCCCCTGATCAGTAGGGGCCACCTATGGGTCTGTGGGGCCCTCAGAGGTTTGGTAGAGGAGCCTTAGAGCGAGGAACAGATCATGAGTAAAGTAGTGGAGAACTTTAAGGCAGAGTTGGGTTGCAAAACAATATCTCATGATGTATAAATCCTGCACAGGCACAGGAGATAAAAGGCACAAATGCCCCATTATGACAATGTAGAATGTTTTATTTGTTTTCTGGAGTGTTTTGTAAATGTATTAATTGTATTAACAATTAACTAATTAATTGTGTCTCTTGGTTTGCAAAGAGACACATCTGTCTATTTAAGGTCCTACAGTTGACAGTGCAGGTCAGAGGTCAAACACCAAGCATGGAATCAAAGGAATTGAAGGTGCCAGTGAGCTTGGTGGCCGCCATCATTTATAAATGGAAGACATTGGAGCCACCAGGCGTCTTTGTCAAGTCTAAACTGAGCAACTCTGTCGAAAGGCTGCAGTTGGATGTCTTGCAGCAGAAGGAACTGGAGAGAATCGATGGAAAGATGAAAGCAGCAGAGACATCCTGGGTGAAAAACTGCTGCTGCGCTCTCTTGACCTCAGACTGGGGCGACACTTTACTTGTCACCAGGACAACGAACCAAAGCACATGGCCAAGATCTCAACAGAGTAGCTTCAGAACCATTCTGTGAAAGTCCTGGAGGGGCCCAGCCGGAGTCCAGACGTCAAACCGATTGAAGATCTCAAGATAGATCTGAAAATGGCTGCACAGATGTCACCATCCAACCCTGAGAATTACTGCAAAGAATGAATCTGCCTAATGATAAGTGTGATATTGTGCGGAATCATATTGGAAAACACTTCAGGATGTAATTGCTGAATGAACAAAGTTTTAAGCAAACACTGTGAATACTTGCAAAAATATGATTTCTTGGTGTTCTGTTTTTAATGAATTTGCAAGACAACAAATACAATTTGGTCTAAAGCTGCAACATAATAAAACATGGAAAAAGTGAAGCACAGTAGATACTTTCCAGATGAGCTGTGGAGAAGCAGCCAAAAGGCCCAAGGTAAATCTGGAAACGTTACAAAGATCTGAAGACGGCAAGTGAATCTGTTAACAGTTTTAATTGTCACAAATGTAGCCATAATGCCAGTGGCCAGAAGAAAGCCAGTTTGTTTTGTAGCCTCTATAACATTCGGAATGAAGGGGGTGCTGTGGTGGCGCAGGGTTAACTCCTGGTTAAGGCCTCGACTAAAGCTACGTCAACGTAGCTTTAGTTGAGTTCCATTCCCAGCCTTTGCTGCATGTCTTCCCCCTTCTCTAATTGCCCACTTTTCTGTCAATTCACTATCAAATAAATGCAACTGGTGCCAATAAAACCTTTAAAAAACATTCAGAATGAAAATGCCTTGGTCCAATAAAACCAAAATATATCCATTTCTCTGTACATCATCCTAAACATACAATCCTCATGATAAAAGTATCACACTCTGGACTGGTTATTCAATATTAGAGACAGGAAAACTGGTCAGAGACGGTTGGAAAGTAGGTACAACTAAATACTGTGTGATCCCGGATGAAAGTGTGGAAAAAGTGACCTGACTGGGTGGAGGTTCATCTTCCAGCTGGACACAAACAGAAAACTGAATTCTCTGGCTGCAAGTTCAAGCAATTCTGGAAACTGACAAAGCTTCCAATTTATGACAGATCGAGATGAAATTGAAAATTTGTGGGAACAATTGGAAGAGACTCTATCCTTCCTCCCAGACTTGGGAGTGAATGCACAAAAAAACATCAGGCCATAATTTTAGTCCCTAGATGTGCTGAGACATACCTCAAAAATACATTTTCTTTCATTGCCGTGAAAAGAGATTAATAAATACACGCCACACTTTTCAGATTTTTATTTCTATAAAACGTTGGAGAACCACATATTGCTTTTATGTCATTTTTTTATGCATAAAAAGTATGTACTGCTTTTAGTTAGTCTATTAAGTTAATGATTAAGATTATTTCATACATTTTCTTTTGGTATGAAGGCCGCTTTTATCTTTACATACATTTTTAAAATGAAAACGTAGCTGCCAGGAGAAATTACTCTATGGTCCAACTCACTATGACTTGGCTTCAGTCACATAGCTTAAAGTGTGATATGATGCATTTTTCATGAACTCATGAGTATTAAAAATGTAGACTCTGCTGCAAGGCAAATGCATAAACGACAGTAACATTGATTATGTTGTTCTCACCTGTCCCTTCAAGGTCAGTTCCTTCTCCAGGTCCTCTATCTTGGCTTTATACCGCAGAACGTCTGATTGCAATTGCTCTTGAGCCTGAAACATTAGCAAACATTAGCAAAGCCAAACTCTTTTATGTAGTAAATAAATTTACTACATAAAAGTAGATTTATCTTGTGTGTCAAAATTATGACACATAATTTTCTTGTGTGCAAAAATTAAGACACACAAGATAATTTTGTGTGTCATCTTTCCTCATGTTCAGATCTGTTAGAACCTGGGGCCATGCCTCTATGCACTGCATTTCTTTTGTATTTTCTATTGCAAACTAAAAGCAGTGAAAAAATGTATATGTTCCTTTAGGAATTGAAGAGACGGGGTTTTGCCTTTTCACAAAGACTAAACACAGAATTACATCAATTACATTATAAATCTGGTCAATAATTACTGTCCCAGTAAAGTGAACGTCAGCTGCAGTATGTGGTACCTTGGCCTCCATCTCTGCATCCAGAATGCCTCCCTTCTGCTCCTGCAGCAGGGCGTAGGCTCGTTGAAGGGCCTGGTATTCCCTGGTCAGCTGGCGAAAACGTAACTCAGATTCCTCATTTGCGAGCCCCTGGTTTGACACACACATGGAAAAAGAATTATAATTTTAAGGATTAGTATCTCAGGGTTTTGCTAATGCTGACAATAATTACATTAGTTTGTGAACACAAGGTCTTACATCGGCCATGTCTTCATCAGGAGTAGCTGGGGTTCTGTCCATCCGAAACGACGCCACTGAGGAAGACTCAGAGTCCATCGACTCTTCATCATAGCCAAAGAAGGTGTCTACTACGATGTGTCTCTGCACAGAAACACAGCTGTGTTTTTCCAACAGTATGTTTCAGAGGATTTCCCAATAGCTGATTGAAACATTTAGCATGAAAAGACCAATGCACTGCTAAAAATACTGATATATTTTTGATTAAAAAAATAATAATAATTTGCAACCTTCACTGGTCTTGAACTTCTTTTATGCCTCTTCTTTCGAAGCAATTTTTCACGATCCTGGAAACAAGACACAGATGACAGAACAAATAAAGTTACATCAACGCAATAGTTGTATGAGCTGCTGAACACTGAATGATTGATGAGACATGTAATCAATATAAAAACAATACTTTATCACTCATAAACTGCTGTGCTATACTTTAAGAAGTTTATATTCAGGACACTTGCAGGGAAACATTTAAGCTGGAAACACTCCAGAGAATTTCAGAAAATTTGGCCATTAGTTAGCTCATCAGACCAATTCTATGTCAATAAAAAAATAAAAACAAATAAGAATTATAAGGGATTTTAGCAGACTTTTTTTAACAAATGCTGAAATGAAAATGATATTTTATTACTCAGCTGTGTTTGTGTTCTCAGCGTACATTTTGGTTTGTGGAAAAAATACATTTTGACAGACAGAGTAAACATACTCTTGTTAGTTCATCAATCATGCTTTGTTGCTCCAGCACTTGAAGTTTGAGGAAGGCTATTTCCTGGTCATCATGTGCTTGGTCCAGGTCATTAAGGGACTTCAGCTTCTTCAGAGGAGGATGGGAGCCTATCCTCTCCTTCTGCACACACAACAATAACAAAGGTCACTATGTGTAACTGCTGATCAGCCATTATAAACTCTGGGATGGTGATGTGACCTTGCTGACCATTTCAAGGTTCTCCTTTGTCAGGCTCTTCAGCTTCTCCTCCAGTTTCTGAATGTTCTGAGTCAAGTCGTCGTTCCTCTTGTTCAGCAGCTTGTTCTTGTCCAGTAGGGGTTTGCACTGCTTTTCAGACTCCCTAACTCGCTTTAGCTGTCAGAAAAGAAAATGGTGGTCAGACATGTGACACAGCAAACAGGTTAGTCTAAGCTTTCCCTGTTCAGTATCATTTAAGATGACCAAAATCTGTTCCGTTTGCTAATTGCCAGTATATTTAGGAATTTTTAGAAACTTTGAATTGTTGTTCATATTAAAGACACATTTGTACTCCAGCTTTAGCTTCCTGGTTGATTGAAGAAGTTTCCTCTGTATTTTCACGTATTGTTCTTTATTAATAATCCCATTATTTTTCTGAAGTGATCCCGCCTTAATGATATAACGGATGAATGTGGAAGCCTTGGACATCTGGACATTGTACCTGATGATGAACCAGGTCTAAATTCTCTTCTTTACATCTTGACTGACTTATTTTGATTTTTCTAAAATATTACACAAGAAAGCTGTGTGAGGTGCTACCTTAGAAGGAATTCACATTTCTGCCTCAAATGTTGTGAACTGAGACATCATAACTTTAAATTGCCATAGCATCCTTATGAAGGGAAGTAATAAAAACATCTAATAAAATAACCATGTGTAGTTTTATGGCATATAATAAATATGAACGATTTTGGTTATCTTCCCTTACCAAAATTATGAAAAGTTTAGAGTAATGTGTTAGTGAGAAGAAAACTCTATACTTTATGTTTTAAAACAAAATTGACTGTTTCTTCATACTAGTTCATTTCTCTCATCCACCAGCAACGAGTTGCGATCCTCCAACTTGCGAATGGTTGAATTAAGTTCAGCCATTCGCCGCTGATTTCTTCGCAGGTCCTGAAACAACAAAAAAGCACAGATTTAATAGAAGAAGGATCAATTATTTTTCATCATTTGAATTTAATTCTATTGGAGCAAAACCACCTCATCAGATTCCACTGACATTCAAATTAAGGAACTGATATGTTGAAGAAACACGGATTTGCAGAAATTTTCAAAACTTCACATTTACTATGCAACCTCAAACTTTAATGTATTTTATCAAGGCTTTATGTTACAGATAATTTCAAAGTTGTGTGAAATTGTGATTTAAGGTAGAAAGAGCCAAATTATTTTTAAAATAAATGTGTGGAAAAGTAGATTTACATTCAGCACCTCCATCCTTATAACCCATAAATAAAAATTACATAAAAAATTAGCCGAATATTCATCCTCAAGATGTGAGGAACTGTTAGAAATATCTGAAAAGATTTGCAGCTGTTATTGCAGGAATGACTCAGGTGTGGTGAATAAACACGTACTTGAAACATTTTTCAGATATTTATGTGTAGAGGAAGAAGAGGAAAAGCCCTAAGTCATTTTCTTCCACTTCACATCTACACTATGTGCTATTTTGCGTTGGTCCAGGACATTTGACCCTGATTAAACACAAACGTTTCACATTAACTTTAATGTAAAACATAAAATAACCCCTATAAACTGCCTCATATTTAAAAGCTAAATCTTCCATGCTGCCCTTGTTTAATGATGGATTTAACTGAAAAATAGCCTACAAACAGTCTTTACTGTGTCTTTTCCTTATGGGGTGTAAGTCGCTAAAGATACAATCAGAAAACACCACCGATCCTTAAAATGCAGGAAACATTATTAAAAGTCTTCCATGTGTTTGTTTAAAGCTGTAACTTTATCCGTGAATCAGCTGCAGACCTGATCACTTATCTTTCTTGGTCATAGTACAAGAGTACAGAAGAATCAAAAATATTTTTCTAACAATCATAATCAAGGTGGAAAATTCTGACATTGTGCCAATTGTACACATCAGTCAAAATGTAGAGGTTTTATAACAGTTGGGCTTGAAAGTAGACACACGCCTGCCAGGTTTAGTTTGAACATTATCATCAAAAGATTAAAACTGACAAGAGGTCAGTCTTCTCATTAAAGGTAAGAAAAAAAGTGAAAGCAATATCAGTTAATAAAATCTGTTATTATTTACAATAAAACAGATTCTGTTGAATACTTAATAATAAATAGGAAATCTTATTTTTAGTATTACAGTAATCAAATCACATTTACAGAGCAGCTTTTACATGTTTTCACTGCTATTTGGTGAAGCACGTGTTGAAAGGACTCATTGCCCTCACTCTAAACTTTTGGCTCCTTCTCAGCGTCTCCATCAGAATCAGGTTTAAAATGTTAATATTACTTCCTGTCAGAAGATCATAGAGGCAAAATTAAAAGATTATACTAAACCTAAATATGCCAGGGATATAAATTCCTTTGGGTTCAATGTGTTTAGATATAAACAGATGTTCACCCTGGAGTCTGTGAGCTTTATGCCTTCTTTGTTTTATTTTAGTCCACAGTCTTGGATGCTAAAATCCTGTTGAATCACTATAATCTTTTAAAAATCTGCACTCTGTAAAGTGTTTTGCTTCAGTCAATCTTTTTCATTAGAAAATGTTCTGTCATAAACTAGGAGATTTAATCTTAAAAATTACTTTCTCCCTTTGTAGATGGTATTCTTGTGTTTTCTTTGTGGTATTACATAATTGAATCTTTTGTTTCCATAAAGCCAATTGAGATCAGTTTGCTTTTGATTATACTAACAGTAAGTCAGCTTTTTATTAAAATTCTAAAAATGAACTTTTCTGCTTACAGGGCTTCCACAGTGCTCTGCGCCATCGCCAGCTCTTCCTGGGATTTCTCTTTTTGGACTTCCCAGGCCGCACTCTGCCTCTTTGACGAGGAACAGTTGTTCATCCAGGGCGTCTTTCTGCAGCTGCAGCTTCTGCAGGCAGCCAGAAGTCGACTCCAGCTCCTTCTCCAGAGAGAAAATGGTGCGGTCTTTAGATTTGATTTCATCCACCTTTTGTGAGAGAAAAGGAAATTATTGAGTAGAAGGAGTCTTATGTGACATATGAGTAATGTTGTTATTGAAAACATCATTGTTCAGCTGTTTTGAAACATTAAAATACAACATAAATCAATGCAACCCATCATGCTTCAAAGATAAGTAGGAATCCCATCAACCTGGAGAAGAAACTGCAGACTCAGAGCTCGCTTACATAACTGGACTGGCTCACATGAATTGATGGAAACTGAATCACTTTTCTCATTTCTGGCTTTGTTTGGCTCCCCTTTACCAAATCACTGTCAGTGCATACCAGCCTGCGGACGTCCCTCTCACAGTCCCACTTGATTTTAGAGATTTGTTCCTGATGCTGCTGATGCTCGACTCGCAGGTCTCCGGCCTTCATTTTGTCTGCCTGGATCATGTTGCTCAGAGCCTCGTCGGTCTGCTTCTTGGAGTTCTTCAGCTCGATTATCTCCTGCAGGAGCTTCACTCTCTCCTGGTCGAAGAAACGCCGTGCCTCCTCTCTGGCTTCCAGGGTCAGCGCTGTGCGCACCTGAAGAGGAATGAAACATGTTTCATTAGAAAAAGGATTGGATTTTTGTCCTGTAATGACCGACATTTTTTATTTATTTTTACTTTACTTTTTACTTGTTCAGCAGATAAATTTTAAAATCCGCCTTATAGACACAATCTGAGCTTTGGAGTTATGCCAATCAAAAAACAAAGGCACTACAATAAATGGATGACGACAGCTTAGATAACTGTCTAACTTTCTCAAAATGAAGATCTTCGTAACTTAAATATGTAAATTTGATGTTTGGTCACATGCTCCCAGCACACAAAATGCCCAAGTGATTTTTTTGAATTCTCAGTTCTGGCAGCAAAATTTTTACCTAATTGTCTAATTTTGCGAGATTTGAAAAATTAGACAAGTGAGGAGGATGGATTTTTCTTCCAATAAAACAATCTGGTATAAAAACAGTTTTACATCAAAGGAACAAATGAAGCTGGAGTACAACACTTCATGACAACAGATACCTTGAGCAGGTATCTGTTGCTCAAGGTAACAGAGCAAAATCACTACAGCAACCATAGGGGTTGTTTGTGAGCATAAAGTTACTAGCATTGGAAAAGATATTGTTTTACTGTGTTTTTTACTAATTCGCCAACTTTACTAAAATGCTTTCTTAATTTGTTAAACAAAAAAAGAAACATCACCTCCACATGTTTACATATTTAACAGCAGTGTTACCATTTTTGTGTCTGAGTCCTATGGCATCCACTGTCCTAGTTAAAACATGTAGCTGACGCAAGTCTTAACAAGTAAAACAATGGCTTGTAAAAAGTAAGACTTGCACTGCATGGCTAATGTAAAGCAGGCTTTCCTGGAGACACAGTCATATGAAATATTCTGGCTGCAGAATTTTATTTTTGATCTATTACAATTTTTGTCACAAGTGGTCACTTAGGGAACTACCCTCTGTAGGCCATGGAAAGCCTGGAGTGCTCTTCATGTCCTAGGGAGGGTGAGAGAGCTTCTCTTTCTCCCTCGATGAATCACAATATGTCTATGAAGCCTCCTTTTTATTATTCTTTCTGTCACATAAGATCCACATACTTGGGCATCATGAAAAAGGAAAACTTTTGGTATCTAAACTCACTTTTTCTCCACTGCCATCTCGAATGGCGTTCAGGGCGGCTTTGAGCCGTTGGTTCTCTTGGTCTTTGATCTTAGCATGCCGTGCCAGCTCCTGCTCATGCTGCCGTGTCAGGTTTTCCCTGAGAGCCTGCAGCTCTTTCTGCTTCTCCTCGTGCCATTTGGCCCGCTGCTCCGTCAACATGGCAGTGTGGCGATGCTGCTCCTGCTCTCGCACCCGCTTTACCTCTTGCACCTTGTCTCGTTCCAGCTTGCTTACCTGAAGCAGGAAAAGAGGAATTTATTTGACATTTTTTAATTTTCCTTTCCTTTATAATTTGCAAAGTAAAATATGTCACATCAAGGTGTAGAGCTTGGTGTATTTTTGACTGTACCTTGCATTTCTCTTGGTGCAGCTCTATCTGGATGTCAGTTAGTTTGGACCTGAGATCTTCATTGGCTGCTTGTAAGGCAGAAATCAGGGCTTCAGGCTTCTCGCCCTTCGTACGACCTTTCTTAGCCATCAGTAACAGTCTAGAGAACCGCTCTTGTAGCTTTCATTGAGACTCTAGAGAAACCTTCCAAGTTGTTCCTGAGATTTCCAGTTCCTCCTCCTCCTCATTCTCCTGTTAGACTTTAGGGCTGTGGGGGTAACAATAAAAAACAGTTCTTGAAAGATGCTTTCAATTTAATCTGAGATTGAGCTTCATTAAAAAGAAAAATGAAAGATCATTCCCCTGTGCAGAGCTGCTTAGAGAGCCTAAAATACTGGGAGCTATAATTTCATCAAAAGGTGGTTGTACAAAATACAGAATAATAGAGGCTTTAATACAAACATACACAGCACAAATCTTTTGAAATCTTCCAGTCACTCCATGAATACACACATCTGTGTGTGTAATCATTCAATCAACACTATAATCAAAGTTTATTGAAGTTTGTGGTTCTGCTATGACAAAATGTGGGCAAGTTTAAGAGATATGTGTCATTAATCTAATGACACATATCTCTTATCAAGGTGGATCTTATCCACCTTGATAAGATCTTCATTTAATGTTCACCATGTGTGAGTGAACAAAGAAGATACTTGAAGATCACGTCATTCATGATCAACATTAAAGATTCTGATGTTAGCAAAGTTACAAAGAACAGACAAGCTAAAGCTGAGATTACAAATTATATCTTGAGGACAGAACGAAAGGTGAGAAAATATCGACTCATCCATGAAACATCTGACAGCCTGTTAGAGTCAGACTCCCAGAGAAACGAGAAAATCAACCATCAGTCATTCAAAATGAACCTTGAAGCAAATGGGTGACATTGACTGATGTGTAAATAAGCTCTGGGTTTCTGTGTGACCCTTTCAAATTGGAGAATTGGCACAAAACTTTCACAGAAAGGTTGAGCCAAAAGGGGAACTTCATATGAAGAGGACCACACCTGCACCTTGCATTTAGGAGATTTGTGTTACTCTGTTGCTCTTACAATTAACCTGATAGGTGTTGAACTGTTGCTTGAATCAACTTTGATTCCGCTCCATTTCCTGGCAGTCTTCCTCACATATCCAATGTTACTTTTTAAATCAGGCTGTCTCATTCGATGTAAATTTAAATGTTCAGGTTTTTCAGTTGTTTTCAGCTTTTTCTTTCTAGATTTTGAACATTTGGTTTGTTCATTCTGCTCCTATCACAAAAAGTCTCATAGCTTTGAACAGCTATAAGCTATCCACTGTCCTCTGATGTAACACAGAAAAAGGGTTTAAAGGTGAATCATTTCACCTTCGGCATTCGACATAAAAGCGCCGAAAAATAAGTGACAAGCATTACATGAAAACACTGCAATGTTCTTGATGGGAAAACTCTACATTCCTGACTTTCATCTGAGTGATACATTAGTTTTTGCAAACAAATCAAAACTAAAAACAAATGACTGAGGTGTTCATCTGTCCTTTAAACTGCTTTAATTTGACACATTTGATAACATTGTCTGTGTGCGGGAAATTATGAATATATTGTTTGTATAATCAAACAATTTTTTCATCCCTTATACTGAGTTGAATGGTTTAAATTCAACTCAGTATAAGGACCAAAACCAAAACCAAGACCAAGACCAGGACCAAGACATATATTGATATATACAATATTCTCATAATGGCTGATGATAACATACTTTAGTGTGATACAAAATGGCACAATGTACATTGGAAAATAGGTAATACCTTCAGTGTGGCTTAATGTTCTTGCAGTTGGTGAATTTGCTCTGAATTTTAAGGCTCAATCCTTTCAGAACCTCGTCGTTTCAAAGGTCCTGGCTTGAAAACAATCCTTCAATTAAGTCACTCAGAACAAAATATAATCACATAAAATCAGTTATATTGAAGGAGGCAGCAGTTCTGCTCCACAAATTAGCTTCATTGTACTTTGGTAAAAACATCAGAATCAGACTAAATTTGAATGTTGACTTCAGAATAAAATAAAACAACCAGACAGCCAAAATATTTCTCTCTGGTGAAGTAAAACATACAAGCACTTTTTTTTAGCCCAAACATTCTTACCAAGAGTTCAGTAACTTAATTAGAGAGATATTATAAAACAGCAATGCCAAAAATCTCCTTGAATATTTCCACTAAATCTACTCATTTAATATTGAATTTATTTTATTGTTAAAATAAGATTTACAAAATTATTGAAGATTTACTTAGAAATATACATGAGGGTAAGATAAGTGTAATACTAAAACTCAAAAAGCTAATTCAGTTCTGAAAATCATCAGAGAGACTGTTAATGTTTGTGGATGTTTTGATTGCATTTTATAATCAACTATTCAAAAATATGCAAACTGGAGAAAACTGGGACCTGCTGCAGGAAGGAGTTAGATGTGTTTGTCATAATCTGGAACAGGGTCACACAAACTGTTGGACTGCAGAGATAAATCAGAGCTGAAAAGCTTAAGGATGAACGTAAAATGGATCCTGTTACCCAAGAGTTGGTTCAACCATAAGCTTACAGTTTCAAACATGTTAATAGATCCTCACATTAAAGCAAGACTTGCAACTAAAATACAACTCATTTAACACGCTTAACAAATACGGAGCTTTTGTGAAGAAAATTATCTTTAAATTATTTTAACAATTATCAACTATTATATCACCAACAAATATAATGCAAAATACTGAAAGATGATTGGTTAAAATGAAAGATGATAAAAGATAAGCAGTTATGAGTGACAGCTAATTTGAAACTACAAATTTTAATTTAATACAATATTTTTTACTTGACTTTACTCATCTTTTTTGTTTAGAATGAAATTTGGAAAAGCTAGGAATAACTAGAGTTCTCCAAGATAAATTAAATTATGCATATCTATATGCATAAATTGTGCTCAATACAAACAGCACAAAAAACAGTTTATTTTAATTTTACTGTTTAATTTGGTTATGTAATTATATGGTGCTGTGGAAAAATAATAATTACTGAGCACTGTTAGATGAAATCACTCAGTCGGGTTTATTTGGTATATAATGAACACAGAGAGATTATAAAACAATCAATACTGAAGGAGAAGGATAAAAAACAGAGACAGTCTGGTTCCCATGCAGCTACAGGAAAACAACTTTCAACCTTGTGTGTGTGTGTGTGTGTGTGCGTGTGTGTGTGCGTGCGTGCGTGTGTGCGTGCGTGCGTGTGTAACCCAAACAGGTTCTTTTGGTGAGAGTTCACAAGCACATAACATAACAAGATCAGCAGATGGTCTTTATTCCTGGTTTAAATGTAATATTTGTCAGCTCATCCTAAACTAAATGTACAAAAATAGTTGTGGTTTTGAAAAATATCATAGGAGAAGTTGAAAAAAAATAAGCCATATTCAACCCAGACCCGATGATTACACCACAACCATGCAAAGCCAATCATAATTTACCATAACCACTAATGCTGTATTAACCTACATTTTACCCAATGAATTCAGATTCTACCCTGAGAGCATGGTTGGATATTAATATGCGGGAAGCCACAGTCAATCTGATTAACGTCACAGTCAGTTTTCTGACTGGACTGTGAATCCACATGCTGGTTAGTAAAATGAACAAATTCATCCCACACACAGACGTAATCTGAGCAAACTGCATAATGTTGCCTCAGTTTAACAGTTTCAGCCTTTTCTTAGATTTATCTTTATTTTAATCATTTGTTTTTTGGCCCTTTTTGACTAAATGAAGGAAACAACTGGAATTGTTCACTGCTCAGTTTTCTCAGAGTTTGTGTGTATTTAGAGAACATTCAGCAGCCACTTTATTAGGAACAAATGTTTAATTGCTTGTCAACACAGACATAAATTTAATGAACAACATGGCAGATAGTCAGAGTGACTTTAGGCATTTGGCGAAGATCAAACTGAGTTTGGATTTTAAGTGACTCAGGTGGCAGGATTGTTGGTAACAGATGGGCTGGATGTTTTACAACCTGCAGAGAGTTTCATCAACAACCATCTCAGGTTTGTAGAGAATAGACTGAACCGAATCAAAATGGGCAGACTGGTTTCCATACAACAGAAAAGCAGCTGTGGCTCAGATAAGATTTCATTCCAACCAGAGCATGAAGAATAACATTTCTGATCAGACAACATGCTAAACATGAAGAAGATGGGCTACAGCAGCAGAAGGCTGACACTCCGAGTCAACAACAAAAACTGAGGATAAAATCTAAACTTTGGACAATTTGAGGAGAAGTTTCAGAAGTAGCTTATTGGATATAGAACAACTTTTAATGGGAACTCTTAGCATTCGACTGGTTCTCTGCTTCTTTCTCTCAGACATTTTTTCTCAAAGCATTGATCAACTTGATATCCCATCACTTTGGATTGATCTGTCTATCACGAGCTCCTTATTGTTCTTTAATTTGTCAACTACAAAGTTAAGTACAGTAAATAACCACCTCTAGTTAAGATATCATAGATTCAGTTGGTCAAGATGTTCTACGCAAACATGAACCCAAACTCGCGATGTTTGGGCTGTTTCTTGACATTACATGGACAAATGCATTTTAATAGAAGAGCACTGGACCAAAAAGAATAATCTTTAACTAGAAGATTTGCATTTTTAACAGAAACAGTCAAAAGACCAGATTCGGTTTAATTTTCAATTCTGCAGGAAGTTTGCTATAATTCCCCCTCATGCTCACTCAACATCCTCCTAAAACAGCTAAATCCACATGTGATCATCACAAGGTTGGACCTAAATTCAAATATTACACATTGGTCTTGTGATCATTACATAACTAATTGTAAATGGCTCATTGTAAATAATTAAGTTCAAAGGATTGATTGGAATGAGAGGAAATACTAAAATGGAGAAAATACTAAAAACATTTTCTCAATTTGTCATGAAACAACCACAGATTTTAATGTTTCTTGTGAGACATCTATTGTGATAAATTAACAATAACTAGATAGTTGTGAATTGGAGGAAAAATGTTACAATTCCATCTTTTTTCACAAATGGAAATCTGAAAAGTGCAGCATGCAGATGTATTCACTGATCTTACTCTAAAAAATAATTTAATATAGACTATTAGTGTACAGTTTTATATTAATATACACACAGCTGATCTGCAAAGACCTCAAACAAACAGCAAGGTGAAAATCAAGAAACACACCAGACAGGCCAGTTAATCCATCATAACTTAATCCATCGCCTACAATTGGAAAGATCGCAGCACAACTCCAAACCTGCCAAGACCTGACAGTCTGCCAACCCTGACGGCCAGGCAAGGAGCAAATTAATCAGAGAAGTTTCAAACAGGCCTGAAACTCTGAACAGATACATTGACAAACCTAAACTGTGCAGTTATTATTTGTGAACTCTTGAGAGAATTGCCAAAATATTCACTGTCTGTAATTTATTATCTACTAGTAATTTGTGGCAAATGTTGAAAGTCTACTGAGTCAGAGGTGAACATCAATACCGCATTTAAGATTTCTATTTGTGACCCCAGTATTCACCCCACTCTCACTATGACCTGTTCATCATCCTGGCCAACCTGCAGACTGACCACAGGAACAGACTTTCCCTGACTGTGAGTCATTTAGTGCATCCCAGGTTCACTGCTTCCCTGAGGGTCAAGGAAGCAGCTCTATATAAATTACACTGGATAATAAAACAATAGAATGAATAGATGATATTTTAGATATCTTGTTGTATTTTTACAAGCTGTTCATTCAGTTACTCTGTTCACATTACTATATTGTTCAGAAAGTCAAAGAAAAATAATTCTGAAGAACACTTGAATAGTGAATGAGAACACCCACTGAAAATTGTATTGCATGAGAGGATAAGTTCAGTAAGTAAGTCAGTTCTGAAATAAAAGTCTGTGGCTCAGCAGGCTCATTCGATTCAGGGACAAGAGAGGACAGACATTTCTGACCCGTCTCTTTCTCTCTCACCTCTGAATGTGAGTGTACATGTGATGCTCTGCAGCAGCCGCATCTGAAATAATGCTGCATGAAGCACACTGACACCATGACCCACTTCTGACTACACATACCAAAGGAAGAGTTGGTGCAGGATTATCAATACAGACTGGGTAGTGGGTCATTCACAGAGCAATGCCACCTCAAAATGTGTCTGGAATGACGGCGCTACTAGCAAATGTATAACAAAACAGACTTGAATATAGTTATTGAGGTTCATATTGTTGTTTTGTTCTGTGTAAGATATGAAGCAAACAAGAGATTTAGGCTTAAAAATGACTAAACATTTGATCAAATGTTTTAATACAGAAATGCTATGACTTTCACAGTCAGTCACTGACTCTCCATGAGGAGTGGACTACAAAATGAATCTGACTGTTCAGAGTTCTGCATATTAATAATGTCCAACCCTCCATGATAACTGCAGCTTGGAGAGGATTATGAAGTAAAAACCCAATCATGGACTCAGGTAGGATTCACATGACCAGGCCTGCAGCTGCTTCAACACTCTGGTGTTTCCAGAATATCTTAGTACCTTAGGGTTAGTCAGGTGGTATGACTTACCCTAACTTTAACTGGAATCCTTCTGTTCAGCTCCTATGGAAGCTGCAACCTTTAGATTTGGTCTTCAACTGAAGATGAACCCTGTTGTTTTCCATGCACAGACATTATAATGACAATATATTAGTTCATCTCTTCCCAACAAATAAAGATTTCAGATATGGCAATCTGGATTAATTTGTTGATATTACTTTGTTTTTTAATAAGAATTATATATATATATATAAAAATATTTCATTTCTTTCATCTAAGGTTTCTATAATGATGTGTTAATTTTTGAACATTTCAGTAAAAAGATAATGATGATTATTACAATAACTTAATGCTTTGCGAAAGATCTTAAAAATAGATGTCAGTTATTTATAAATGTCTTAAATTTTATCACTCATAAACATCTTCATCAGCAAGTATTTGGTCTAAAACAGTTTTGTGATTGCGGTACAGCTATGAATTTTTTATTATTGTGGATATCTTACCAATATTTGTCACTTTATAAATGTATCCGTATTTATGACAGGAGTTACAGTTTCCAGCACTATAGCCAAGCTGCAGGATGTGAACATTTCATAGAAAAGCTGTTGAAATATGGCTCTAAGTGAAGAGAAAAAATATTCAGTAGGGCAGGATACTAAAATTACACTTCCATATTCAAACTGTTTACACAAGAAAATATAAAAATGCAATATCATTTTTTTTAAGATGGACTGAGTGTGTCTGTAACTTATGTTGGGCAGCCGTCTCATTATTACCTAACCACAGCGCCAGACAGAAAGATCTCTTCAGTAATCGGATGTCCATGAGGCTCTAACTGCTCAACAAGCTCATCTTTCCAGCTTTCCCTTTTTATTTCAGGCAAACAAACTCTTACAGCACAACTTAGCTTCCTGCTAATCCTGGTTATGCAACTGAATCAGCAAATGTTCTGCAAACTAATAGAAACAGCTTCCCTAAAGTAAATGAGCAATTTAAGTTTAATCAGTCTGGGTGTTATGATGTAACATGGTTCAAAGTCTCATAACACTCACTTGATTTTTGAATTACGATTCATCTTGAGCCAAAGAGTTTTGTAATCATTTTCACTGCAGCCACAATCTCACAGCTGTATACAAGCAAACAGAGCATGAAAATACCAAAGGCTGAAATCTGCTACAATGTCGGAAGAGGTCATAAGGTCATCATTTCTGACATGCTGCGTCTCTTAACCAACTGAATGTATTTTTAATCTGTAATGTAAATTCTCCATGAATACAAATAATGAAGTAGTGGTTAAAATCCTTCGGCTCATTTGTCTCCAACTTCTTTCATGAACAAAACATTTTTCATGTAAACCTTTTCAAACAACTGATTATTAGTTCAACCATTGTGCTGTATTTGTCTTTTACAACAATCATATTACAGCTGGAATACAAAAAAATTGTTAATTAACATCAGATTGACTAGAACATATGGAAATGGCAGGAGGAGGAAATCGCCTGGTTTGCCTGATATTTAAAACTCGTGCAGGTTCTCAAAACAACTTCTTTCACGATATTTTCTAGAAAATACTTGAATGTTCACAGGAAGTCAGATACTAAGGTTTTAATCAGCTACAGTTTCAAAACCGTTTCTGCTGTGTTAATTAACTAAGGAGTTCATTCCTGAATGAAAAACATGTGTGATGGTTATATTGTGAATCTAGTGAATAAACCTTAAAAATAAACAGAAGAGTTTGGGAAAAAATGGTTGGCAGAAGGGAAAACGACTTAAAAAAAAACAAAACCTACAGACCATGACACTATATATATCATACTGTTGGTAGGTTTTGATCTGATGTGTGGCACAGCCATGGATCAGGGCTGCTGTCAGAATTTCAGAAAGATCTATAGACAATTAACATTTGTCCCATATCTGTGATGACCCTGAAACAGTCTGATCTGCTGCAACTCCGTGATGCTGTTGCAGGCTACAGCTGACGGTGAAGGCCCTGCCAGCATCCTGCCATCGTCTTGCAGCATCACTGCAGCATCCTCTGAAATGATGGTCAGTAATGTGTGCTAATTCACCGCGCAGGAGGAACGACCATGCAGGACTGCACACGTTAAAGCCGATATTTACTGGCATCCGGGTTTATTTAAGGCGCAGGCAGCTGATGACAGCTGCTACAGCCTGCATTTACAGATATTGTCACTGAAAACATGCGAACATGGAAAGAGGATCGGAAAACCCCAGGCTCAAAGGCAGGTCGGTTCCCAGCCTCGTTAACGGGTCTGCCGGTGCAGGCCAGCCTCCAGTGTGACAATAAATCACCGCTGTGCAGCTAAATCACACTCGGCTCTAAGTTCGTGTTGTTTCATGCATGTCGCTGGAAACTACCTAAATATTTTCTGTCGAAGCAGCTCAGTTAATGTATAACATTTCCGGCGCTAACAGTGATTCAGTCTCCAAGCAGCAGGCCCGATAGTCCCACTGACTCCCACTTCCGACCGACGATGATAAAACTAACAGCACGCAGAAAACACCGACTCACCTCAGAGGGATTTCTCATCAGGTGCGAAATCCTAATTCATATGAAACAACGTCCATGCCATCTTCATTTTCCACTAGTGTGATTCTCTGAAACGGCCTTCCACGGCGGCGGCGTGTGGATGAGCAGCGGCCGACAATGAAGCGGTGATGGCCGGTGGTGATGATGCTGGAGCCCCGCCCTCCTCCAGAATGAGCTCACTGCTTCTCCAGCTGGTGGGTTTAATAAATCCAGGCCTCCTTCAGAGCATCATCACTCTGAAAAAACATTCACACTTTTGGCTCAATAGAAACAAAATGAATTATCTTTGTCTGTTTTTTTTTGTTTGTTTTTTTAAACAGGATAATCGTTCTACTTTATTTCAGCAAATTCTGAAAGTGAAACTCATATTTCATAAATTAATTTATTGGCTATTTATTATCTTGAATACAAAATTCAGTTTCCCAGAATATTAGAAAATACATTGGACCTATGGTGATCCAACCATGCAAATGGAAAGTTTAGTGGAAGGTAAAAGTAAAAAATGATGCCCCTTGCTTAGAAGTGATTTTGAAACCATATGTTTGGAAACATCTTTTAATTTTTAAAAATTGTATATAATGGGTCGGCTTATTGTGAAGACCAGCCCAGGTGGGCCCCATATCACCACACCACTCACAGAACAAACATGACAGTTATTATACACTGAACGTGGAAACATAATTCAGAACTAATTTGCTGGGATTATTAAAAACAAGCCAAGCTGTTAAGAGGAGGAACAGAATAATATTTCTTGTGCAGAAAGGTTTTGAAACTTATTGAAATCTGTACCCTGGATTTAGATTTATTATTTAATAAAATGCTTCCAGTCAGAAGAGACATGTTGGTCATATTAAAATGTTACTTTCAAACTAAATCGGTCAGAGGAATGAATAATTCTTAGACTGCATTTCAGGCAATATTTAATGAAAATTAATAAAAGGAAAGTGGTTTTACTGGAACAGATGAAGCATCATTTCATTTCCTGCTCTTGTTGTTTCAGGAATGATTTTAATTAAAGGCAAAAAGTCTAATAATGTCTAATAGCTGTGATAGTTTTTCCTTTTCTCCCTCTTTGCCTCAGGTGAACTGAACAAGGTTTGTTTTCTATTCTCTTTCTCGCTGTGATGAAGCCCAGAGTTAGAGAGGCTCAGGCTGAGCTAAGCTCTCTCTGCTCATGATGCTTCTGACTCAGGCAGCAGTACGACTTACTGATCAGTTTTTATTATTCTTCTTTTACTTTTTCTACTGCTACTCTTTACAATGCTCTAGAGGTTATTTTCACTTCCCTACAGATTGCTTATTTTCCGCTTTTTGTCACATTTATTTCTCCTAGATTTTTCCTTTTTTTTCAGATTTATGTGAGGCTAATTCTGTGACAGTTGCTGATTCTTTAGATTGAATTACATCTCAGAATGAGACAATGAGTGGCTTCTGAGAAAGATGCATTTACATTGAGTATATTCTTTATCTGAAGAAGTTTTGCAACAAAAATATTTACCTCCATTTAACAAAAATCTAAGAAAACAGAGTGACATGGCAGAAAGGTGGAAAAAAACACGCAGCCTAAAAATCAGTTACATTTTCTTCCTAATTCCAAACTGTTTACTTTTGTTTTCCTGTTGCAACTTCTACATCTGGACCTTATTTACTGATCAATTTCCTTCACCTTTTGGAAGGTGCAGGTGTGAAAAATTCAGAACTGCTCTCATAGACAACAACATGTATTTCAGAAAGCTATGCTATGAAAGTTAGCGCCACCCAAAGGCCAGTATGAGAACTGTGGATGACATCCGGAGCCATTCTATCCTCAAACCCAGGATCCGATACATGAAGCCAGAATCAACAGCGTGTTCAATTACTGACAAAGACTCCATGTTCTCTCTGGCTGTTTTGATCAGGTTTGTATTTATTTAAAATAATCTGTAGAGCTCAAAGCAGATTTTACTGAAAAATCTACTGCATATACTGCAATTTATTCAAAAACACATTTCACAAGGTTTACCTTTGTTGTTTTACTTTCTGGTATTTCACACTATTGAGGTGCAACCTAGAAATGATCTATTGCTCAGTTATTTAAAAGATACAAACATTTTAATAGCTTTCAGTGATTGAAAGAATATTTTGTGAAAATGTTGAATGTACTTGTACAGCTCTCTATTTAATCAAGAGCACCCTATGGTGCTATATTGAGTCATTCACCCATTCATATTGAGTCATTCACCCATTCATATTGAGTCATTCACCCATTCATGTTCATTCATTCACCCATTCATATTGAGTCATTCACCCATTCATATTTAGTAATTCACCCATTCATATTGAGTCATTC
>CAEFZX010025448.1:0-46135 GCA_903066825.1 Alfaro cultratus
GCTGATACACATCAGTCATGATGATTAATGGTTATTTTTGATTGCATTTAGTTTTTTTATTGCTGTCGGGTAAAAGCTGTCTCTAAGGCGGCTGGTTCTTGTTCTGATTGCTCTGTATCGTAGGCCTGAAGGCAACAGTGTAAACAGAGAATGTCCGGGGTGGGAAGTGTCCTTCCTGATGTGTTGTGCTTTTTTTAGACAGCGGTCGCTGTGCAGGTCTTCCAGTGTGGGGAGAGGGCAGCCAATGATTTTTTGGGCTGTATTCACAACCCTTTGGAGAGCTTTCCTTTGAGCCGTAGTGCTGCTGTTATACCATATGCAGATACAATAAGTCAGTATGCTCTCTATTTGTTCTGTTAGCTACACTCGATAGTCTTTGTTCTGTTAGCACTGCCTTTTTTCTATTAGCTAACCAATACTCCTAGCCTTTCTGTTATTAACAGTGCCACCTAACTTTTTCTCTGCCAGTGGTGCCTGCTAGCCTTTTCTTTTCTATTGGCTACCCTGGTTAGCCTTTGTTCAGTTAGCCGCTCCTGCTTTCCTTTGTTTGTTTGCAGTGTCTAGCACATTTGTTCTGCTAGCTACACTTGGTTGTCTTAGTTCTGTTAGCGATGCCTGCTAAACTTTTTAGCTAACCAACCCTATTAGCCTTTGTGCTGTTAGCAGTGCCACCTGGCTTTTGCTCTGTTAGCGATCCCTGCTAGCCTTTTAGCCTTTATTCTGCAGTTGGTCTCTTTATGTGTAATAGCAATAGTACATATCTCCATATTTGTGACATGATTGGAAACACAAGATCAAGAATTGCAGACTTTTAGACATATTTAGACCTAAAAAGCTTTTATGGTCTTTAATTTTAACCTGGCATCTTAAACAAATCACTTCACTTGTTGGATAACCGTGAACCAACAAGTGAAGCCTGTTAGTGTAGCATGTAATCTGGTTAATTTTAGTCATTCTAAAACTGAACTTATTCCGCCTCATCTGAAGCTAAACTTCCCTCCTGGATTGTTTATTTAGGGTCGTCCTTAGGGCTCGCTTTGCGTTTTAACCTCCCACAGCACTCGTGTCAACAGCGTGATGTTTATTCTGCACAAGACTTTCTTATTATAGGATGTAATGAGCACTCCAGCCTCCGGCAGTGCTTGCTGCAGCTGTTTGTTATTTGCAGAGGGTTTGTCTGTAGCTGCAGGTTAAGCTTTGGCTGTGACAGCGTTTTAACATTCAGGCTCTCTCCTCTGGTTTCCTCCTCCGTTCGATGTGAAGCAGCTCTTATCTGAATGAGCAAAAGATAATTGGGGGACAAGTGGAGCTCGACCGTAGAGAGGAAAAAAGGAGAGAAAATGAGGAAAGGAGTGAGACAAAGATGTGAAATGGGAGCTTTTTCTGAATGTGTTGCTTCATCTGTAACGTTTGTAGAGGAAGCAAGTCAGAGGCAGACCCCTGGGTGTTACCCCGATATGAGACGGAGGGCAGCGACATGACAGCGTGCTTAGAAGAAAACATATTAATGAAACCTTTAACAGAAAGACTCCTACAGTAGATGATGATAAAAGGCCCTCCATGGGGATTCATTGGACCGAATCCTGTCACCCAACATTTACATTCAGAGGAAACTGGAATTACTCATCAGATGGAGATTTCATGATGGTTTAAATGGAGTTGCAGAAAGAAAGAGCTTCATGTGGTTGTGCCACGCTCTGCGGCAACAAATGCCTCCAATCGTTTCTGGCAGCTGGTAATTAGTCTTCAACATCACTGTGGAGGATTTCTGACCCTCCATGCTTCGCAGAAACGTTTCAAATCAGCCACACTGAGGGGTTTTCCTGCAGGGTGCTCTGGCCGTTTGGCTTGCCGGGTTATTCCCAGAGGGCTGACCAACATTTACAGCCCCACAGGGGCTGTCATAATTTAACCAAAAATTATTTTTGTCGACTGTGACGGCCCATTAGTTGTCTTTCCCTCCCCTCTTTTTGCTGCAAAGTTTTCAGACTTTGCCATGTTGGCTGCCTGGTGTTGGAGGGAACTGAGTGTGAAGCGCAATGGGAGGCAGAAAAGCTACCAGAAAAAAGACGGCAAGTAGCAGCAGCAAAATGAGCCAAAGTAACCAACGTTTCCAGAATAGGAGCCAAAAAGTGCTAGAAAAATAAAGTTTCTCTGCCAAGTCACAGAAATGTCGATGAACTGAACTGAAAATGTAAAAAGAAGAAAAAAGGACATTTGAACAGAATTTATACAACTTAAAAATGATTTTAAAAAATAAAAATTTAGACATGCATCTTTACAAAATAATATCCGAGGAAATTGTAGCCAACATGTTCAACATAGGAATATTATACAAATAATCATGGTATTATGATATTTGGCATGGCCAAAAACGGCAGAGGCGTTTTTTGGCCCTAGAAAAGTTCAGGATGAACGGCCTATTTAAAGTCACAGCATGTATTAGATATAAACACAGAGCAGAATTTATTCCTAAACCGTCACACTACCTCCGCCCTGTGTGAGGGAATGGTTTTCTTTTTCACCTCTTCATAACTCCACAGAATATTTTTGAAAACTCAACATTATTTTGCTGAATGGAAGACGGACCTCGGTTCTGCTCCGTGGAATCCATTACTCCTTATTTTTCTCTCTTTGTTCGTTTTGAATCATGAACCTTAACTAAAGCAAGTGGGACCTGCAGAGCTTCTGTAACTTCCTGGACGAGTCGTTGATCAACTCTTGGAGTAATTTTGGTGGCTCTGCTGTTCTTGGGAAGGTTTTATCTCTATGGATAATTGTCACCTAGTTTCCCAAAGCCACTCCATACTGGAAGATCTCAGATTTCTTTAAGTCGAGGCATTATGTGCTGCTTTTTTATCTTTTTGTCTACTTCCTGTTGTCATACTGGTTCTGTTTAAGGTTTTCTTTAATCTACTGGTCTGACAGAAAAGGTGTGTTGAGCAAAATTTGATTCTGCTACCAAATGAACTCTTCAAACCTTGTTGGTTTGATGAGTTTTTCAACATTAATATCATTATTTTCTTAAAAATGGTTTGATATTAGAAGCATTTATGTTTGACTAAAGCATAAAAAGAAGAAATCATTCAGGGTATGAGTTTTTGCTAACTGGTTTGAAAGCTGCTCTGGTCTCTGATTGGTCAGTTCTGCTCACAGATACAAGAAAATATATTTTATCCACCAAGCCTCTACTAATGTATAGTCAAAGGAATAAATTTGGCTGTGAAAATGTTTCCAGTTGATAAAATCCTTTGGTTGTGGTTCAGCCTGACATCTGAATCGAACGCAGCTGTTTCCTGGCCTGTTGGATTCAGCAGAGCGCGATGCCATGGTGGGAGGATCAACATCCTTTCAGCCTTCAACTTTCCAACGTCTTTTTCTGTTTCGCTGCTTGAGCCAAACTTGATCCTCCCACATGGAGTGGGAAAAGCTTCTTACTCAACGTAAACAACTATTCACTTTTAGGATTTTTGGTAGGATTAATGTCTAAGCTCTGTTTTGTGTTTTTTTTTTTCTCAGATACAAACACCCTTACATATAAAAAACTGCTTGCCCCCAAACACACCTGCTGGGTTTTTTTTTGCCACATTTAGATGCTTTAAATCATCAAACATATATAAAAAAAAAAACCAAGTAAAATATTAGGATCTGACAAAACAAAGCCAGCAGAGAAAAGACCTGATTGATGATTGGACTGAACAAACGTCAAGGAATCTTTTAGTTTATGAAGTTTTTCACTGCAAGTTTGAACTTCGGTCATTTAAGGGCATCGTTGTAAATAAGATTTGAATCTTCAAGGTTTTCTTCTGATTAAATGTGCATAAATAAAGAACAACAGTTTGAGGCATTTAATAGTTTATTTAAGCTAATATTCTTCCAAGGTGGAAGAATTATGCAACATAAAAACAAGTTTTTGAATATCCAGTAGATCTTCTCTAATTCCTCCAGGAACTGAGATCATTTCCAATCGGCTCCAGATTCTAATCTGAGCCGTTCAGACTTTTTTGCTGGTAGTTTGGGTGACATGAAAAACACCCAAACTACCAACTGCATCACCGTTTATGCTAATCTCCTGGAATGGTTTCCCAAAAAACTCCAGCTTAAACCCTTTGACTATCCCAGTTTCAATAATCTCCACCAATCCTGCCAAGAAAAATGGCAGCAGACCAGAAGATAAATGCAAACTTTAATGTTCTTGTGTGTCCTTAAACTGTCATTCTGAAAGTGAAAGCAGAATTGGTCAAAATGGTATTGGCAGCTCAGAGCTTGACAAAAAAACTAAATAAGACATCAAATGCTCATTGGTATATCTTCAAGTTAGTTTGATTTTACATAATACCACAGAAACCATTCAGTTCTGTTTCATTATCAAGCACACAGTGATTTAATGCCTCAGGTGGAAAGAGTTATTGGACGTTCATCTACATTTTGGTTGAGAAACAATGTAAGTTGTCCTGTTGCTCAAACGTCTCAAAGCAACTGTTGGTTGTTTGTTCATCCCTGGGAACAGAATTGGTAATTAATCTTTAAAAGACCAAATTAATGGCGTTTCTGTCCAGGATGGTTGGATAGAAACGTCTCACCAGAGCTGCAGATGTTTCAAAAGCTTTTAGTTATTTCTGCTTTTGAAAGGAAGTCCTCAGAGACGGACCGGATCCGGGTGAAACACCTGAGCAAAACCACGTTGTGAGGAGTGAATCTCATTATTTCACACGTCTGTGTGTTGAGGGGCGCGGGGAGCTCCTCAAGCTTCGCTCCGCAGTGGAAAGTGAAGCGATTCATTTCCTTTTAATTTGAATGTCTGCAGAGTATAATGTCTCATTTGCATGTTTCACCTAAAACCCAACAACTGATTTGCATTCCCCTGAAGTTACAGCAATCAAATCTCCGTTCCCCCTCTGCCGGCCAATCAGTTCTGCTGTCTGAGCCTCAGTCATGTGGGTAATAAGCTGTCAGCCAATCGCGTTCGAGGCTTGGAGGTTTGAGTTTGTAGTAACGTGTTTATCATATTTCTCTTTGCATTAGCTGCCATGTCTGGTGCGTCACGCTCCGACTCTTCCAGGTTGTCTGGATTGTTCCTAAAGCGATTAAAGGGTTTGAGTCCCAGTAAACTGTGAGGCATTTAATGCTCCACACATTGTTTAACAATTACTACTTGTTATTTAGCAGCTTAATTAACAGATTTCAGGGTTTTTATGATTCATCTGCTCAGGTTGAACATATACTGACTTGCAAAGAAAAGAAAAGAAAGCTTTTTATTTTTTATGGTATTTTCGATTTATGATCAAACAAAGAGGGGTATGCTGTGGTGGCGCAGGGGTTTAGCACGCCCCACGTTTGGAGTCCCTAGTCCTCGACGCAGACCTCGCGGGCTCGACTCCCGGTCCCGGCGACCCTCGCCACCCGTCCTCCCCCCTCTCCCTCCCCCCCCACCGTCACAAAAAATACAAGCCACTAGCGCCGCAAAAACTCTTCGGAGAAAAACATGGTAAAAAAAAAACAAAGAAAGAAGTTTCTTGTCCTTCACGACCAGATTGATTGTTTTCGACGTAGGAGCAATAGTTGCTGCTATCCTGCAACTTTTTGATGCCAAAACCTGAAACATTCAGAAAAAACTTGCCGACGTTTTATTTCTTTTCTTCTTCCTCAGTATTTTGCAGCTGGTTCCTGTTTCATTCCAGCCTTGTTGTCACTCATATAGAGGCGCTGAAGTTTGCTGCACTCAGAGAAAACTCCGCCCCTCATTTGAATATAAGGACATAAAGTAAAAAAAACTGAAAAATAATCATGTAGAGCCAGATGGCTCAGTGGGAAACCAGATGCTTTATATGCAGATGATTCAGTCTTAACTGAGCTGAATCATCTGAGCCACTAGAGCCGTGAAAAACGGTTTAAAAACGGTTTAAAAACGGTTTAAAAACGGTTTAACTGAAAAACGGTTTAAAAACGGTTTAAAAACGGTTTAACTGAAAAACGGTTTAAAAACGGTTTAAAAACGATTTAAAAACGGTTTAAAAACGATTTAAAAACGATTTAATTAAAAAACGATTTAATTAAAAACGGTTTAAAAACGGTTTAAAAACGGTTTAAAAACGGTTTAACTGAAAAACGGTTTAAAAACGGTTTAAAAACGGTTTAATTAAAAACGGTTTAAAAACGGTTTAATTAAAAACGGTTTAAAAACGGTTTAACTGAAAAACGGTTTAAAAACGGTTTAACTGAAAAACGGTTTAAAAACGATTTAATTAAAAAACTATTTAATTAAAAAACTATTTAATTAAAAAACGGTTTAACTGAAAAACGGTTTAAACAAGTGACTGAAATGCAAAACGTGGCTTTACAAAGTTAAAGTATCAACACACTGTGACATAAATAAATAAAACTGATTGTAATATTGAGTTTTTATTTCATAAGAACATTTATTAATTTGGATTATTTACAGTATTTATTTAATAATTTTGAATGAAACTTCTCTCTATACTTTATATAATTCATTGTTGAAGTGTCTCTACCAATACCACCTCTTTTATTTCTCACCCAAGCTATTTCTTGGGTTTGTAATTTTGTTCTTTGTTGTTGTGACATAAATTTCCCCTGGCAGGATTAACAGTCTGCTGTCTAGTTATCTAGCTACAGTAACTATCTACCTATGTAGTTATCTTGCTAACTATCTATTTAGTCATCTTTCCAGCTACATGGATTCTCTGGATTGGGCTCTTTTTGCTCCACCTATCTTTGATTTTCTGAATAAATTCAGATGTTTAATTTTTCATTTCCCTGCTGCTTTAACAGATTATTATATTCTGAGGTTATTTCACATGTTTCCCTGAGGTGCCAATAAATCTGTTTCCTGTGATCTTTATTGGTCAGATTTACATACATTTAATGATCCTTCAGGATGGATTTGTCCACCTCCCATCCAGTAACCCACCAACACTGTGAACATCCATATATCTGCTAAAAGTCAGCGCAGTAAATCTGTATTGTCATCATGAAGCGGTGGCATTTGTCTGCAGGTGATAACACCTGATCAGTTTATCAGATAAATCCTCCTTAAAGGTTGAGAAGAGGCTTATCTGTGAGATTAACACTTTCCGTTGGCCTTCATCCAGCAGGAACAGCATCAGCTCTGCTGGAGATTATAGAGTCTGTCCTGAGAGGCGGTAAAACTTCCTCCTGGATGTCTGCACAGGATTATAAATCTGTGGACGGCTCAGATTAAATCTGCAGTGCAGTCACGTCTCAGACTCCAGAGCTTTTTATAAGCGAGTTCTTACAGCTATTAACAATAGCTGGAAGTGAAACACCTGCAGTCTGGGTTTCCTCGCCTGCAGTTCGTCTTCTATTCGTCTGGATGAAGCTGGGATTACAGAGGAAGCATCTCTGGGACTGCAGCAGATCCAAAGCTGCAGCTTTTTAGCGTGAATACCTGGAGCTTTCATTTTATTCATTATTTACTTAAAGTTTATGGCTAAAATCTAACTTTGTTTCTGGTGCAAAACTTTAATATTCTGCTTGTAACTGTGTTTACATTGACCATAAAATTGCTTAAATTGAAATTATGAAAGTAAATTCTCTGTGGAAACACGGCCATTTTGTAAAAAACAGTTTTTTGATCAAATGTTTTGCTCTAGGTTGAGATTGTTTTTTAGACTCCATTTTGTCTAATACCCCTAAATAAAATTATATCAGTAAATTAATGCCATCTGTGGGATCTGACTTCAGGATTGTTTAAGGAAGAAAAATGCATCCTGGGAAATGCGGTATTTTCCCTCAGCTTATACTTAGAAGTTAGAATATTCCAAGTTTCGATTTGGGGAAAAAAAGCAGAATGTTCCCTGAAGTTAAATTTCTGACGTGGGAAGGTAAAGATCCCAAATCTCAGATCCAAAATGGCCGCCGTGTTTAGGGAACGTAGTGAAAAGTTGCAGATATAAACTATTTGTCATTACTATGAAATATCTATTGCTGAACACTTAACTGTCCAAATACATAAAATTGAGAAAAATACACAGCTAGCATGGCTAACACCAGCTAGCATCAAATAGCGAAACTTGGTGATTTATGACTAACACAACGCTGTAAGTTGCAAATATAAATTATTTCTTATCACTTATTACCATGCTGTGAAATATCTCTAACTTTACTGTCTGAATGCATAAAGTGGATAAAGCCTCACAGCTAACTTGGCTAACAAAGTCTGAAAGCTCAGAACAAAACAAATTAAGATCACTGTTGTTACTAAGTTTTCTTCATCATCTTCATTTCTGGTCAGGTTTCCATCATTTCTGAGTCCAGCGCCCCCCACAGGCAGCTGGTGAAATGACATCAACAGAAGCAGTTATTTTTTTTAGTTATTCCCTGAGATTAGAGCTAGAAATTATTTAAACTTTACCTATTTTTTTTCCTGTTGTTTTGGAAGTGATACTAAAGTGTTGTTCTGTATTTTTTTTGTGTATGAATAATTAACATTTTATTTCATTCTAGTTTAAATTTCTCGTTGTAATTGTTTTTAATATTTCCTATTTTAATCTCACAGTTCTCAATCATTTATCATGAGAAAAAAATCCTCTTCCTCTGAAACCCAGATGAGTTTCTGTTACAGTGAGAGCCAATTTTCACCTTTGCACCTCCTTCCTTTTTGTCTCCTCTTCGTTTTTAATCAAATCTCTTTCCTGAAGGAAACACTTTCTCCTGCCTTGGTGTCAGCTTGTCACTTTGAACAACCTCTCCACTGAAAACACAAACATTATTGTAAAAGTTCTTCAGCTACTAAAAGGTTTTTCTTTCTGTTCCACCAAGGAAATCTAGATTTACTCTTATAATTAAGGGCTTCACTGCAAAAACACAAAGTAGTTATAAATGAAATAATCTGAAAGTGGAACAATGAAATAACATTTTTATTATTTCATGTATAAATATTACTATTTTAATTAGTATGAATAAATTATTGACTTTAAATAATATCATGTCTTATTTTTAGTGTAATAAAATATTCGCACTGGAAACTAAACCAAAAATACTTTGTGAACTTTTGTATTTTTGGAGTGATTTTGTTTAATTTTGATTTAAAAACTTTAAATGTTTTGTGTTGTAAAGAAATTAGACAAATCAGAAGTTTACATACACCAAACCCTTTTTTTTTAACTGAAATTAAATCAGACCAAATTTCTCTTGTTTTGTATTAGTTTATCAGTTGATATCACTATTTAATATTTAATAATCAGAAAAACATCAGTGTCTTCTTCTACTCCTTCCCTCCACATCTCCTCATGCAGTTTTTGCAGAGTTGTGTGAAAACGTGGTAGATCCTCGTTGTGATGAAGAGCGTTGTGTGTCCGGCCGTTACGATGACTCGTGTTTAATCTGAAGCCAGGATGGGACCGGCGCCGCCGTCAGCGCTCGTCCTGCCGGCGCGCGGCCCAACAGGAAGCTGTAACGGCGTCTCTGTGTCGTTGCAGACCTGCTGGCGGTGCCCAAACATCCCTACGCCGCCATGGAGAACTGGGGCCTCAGCGTCTTCGTGGAGCAGAAGATCCTGCTGGACGCCGACGTGTCGTCGTCGTCCTACCAGATGGAGCTCACCATGGTGGTCGTCCATGAGATCTGCCACCAGGTAGGCCGGGTTGCTGCCCTGACGCCTGGGGCTGGTGGGGTTCAAATCGTTCTCAGGGAAATAATACAAGGAAAAAGTGCCAAAAGATTTTTATCACATAGTTTTTATTTTTTTAGCACAAGCACTTAAAACACACTGCCGGTTTTTGGGAATACGTTGATGTTTTTTGGTATCTGGAAAGTAGAATAAAAATCGAAGAAAATTATGGCTTAGAAAAATAGTCAATGTCAAGTTTATTTATAAAGCAGGAGATCTTTCCTGCCAACAGCCATAACTATCTATAATAACGCTGAAGAATCTGAATTAATGAGTTACAACAACTTTTAATCCCTTTTGGGATCAATAAGTGTTTGGATTTGATTAGAAGATAATGTATTGATCTCCAAAGGGAAATGACAATGTGTTGACTCCATCCAAAGTTTTAAATATTAGTTCATACAAATCCAACCATGAGCGATATGAAATTTATAAAAGAACATATATATTAGTGTGATATTGTAAGTAGTTTAAATATAACCTAAATATAAAATAAATAAAATAAAATATGTTCATCTATAAATCTATAAATGAGTCCAAAGAAAACTTAGATTGACTCAGAGTTGAGGCGTTTCAAAAACCTTCGGAATGTAATGAATTACCAGGCGTTGCTCCGTTACCTAGCAACCCCAGTGGAGTTCCGCCCGTTACCTAGCAACCCCAGTGGAGTTCCGCCCGTTACCTAGCAGCCCACGGAGAATTCCAGCAGGTTTGGTCATCTGGTTTTATCACTGTACTGAGCAGATTAAAACATCACTATGTAAGAATGATGATGTGGAAAAAGTGTAATCATGTTTTGTATAGGCCATAAAATATCCCAGCCTGTTCATGGAAGCATAACAGGTCACCTTTACATAGAATTGAATTAAAGGGGAAAGAAATAAGAAAAAAGAGGAATAGTGAGGGTGAACAGGGATAACTGGGATGAAATGAGAGCATAATGACAGATTAGGGAACATAAGAAGCAATGAGACGATTAAATGAAATGAAAAGAGGTTTTAATGAGGAATGAAATGGGATCAAACGATGCCAGAATTAGCAAGGCGTCCACTCTGCCTTAAAAAGTCTTAAATTTGTGTATCTGAAATTAAGGCCTTAAAGAGTCTTAAACTAATCAGGTGGTGAAACATCCTAACTCCTAATGGAAGGTGAGATTTCAGACAAACTGTTTATTTTCTTAAATATTTCACTACATGATTCTTCTACCAACATTATGCGGGATTAATGACTGTTTTGGTTCTGCATATTAATTTTTTAGACTATAAATATCCTGTTGCAGTAAATAAAATCTCTTCAGCCTTTTGGTGGCGGCTTGCTGAAGCTGGAGGCCTCCAGGCCGTCTGGGACTAATAACAGCGAAGCTTCACTTCCTGGAGCTGAGAAGATGTTTGTGTTGAAAGGATCCTCAGCCTGTCGGAGCTTCCAGGTTTTAAAATCAGCAGAATAAAAACAGGGTCTGTTTATCTTTGTTGTGCATCAGCCTGCTGCAAACCGGCGCCGCAGCAGAGGGTCAAAGGTCATCTAACAAACTGCTTGTCTCAAACTGGGTAGCTCGGTTTGCACCTGCAGTGCTTTAATAATCAGGCTAGCGTGCGGCGCTGCGTTGATGCAGATGAAACCCTGCGGTGTGAGTCTTTCTGTTTCTGAAACAGCGGCAGGAAGTGACCTCACGCCAGCATTTCTCTCTGCTGAGTCGGGATAATCACTAGCTTCAGGCTGCTGCGTGTCGCAGAAATACGCATCAGGCGCCGGGGGGGGCGAAGCTACAGTATATTAATCTTTCATGACATTCCACATAAAACTCAGCGACGGTGTTTGTTTGGATGGACTTTCTTTCTGCTTTCCTCCGTCTTCCCGGCGTTGATGTTCAGCCGCGCGGCTTGTTTGAAGGAAGGAGAGCGATGATGATCTGCTGGAGCTTTGCTCTTCTTTTCTGTCTGAGGATGTTTATCTCGCAGGAGAAACGGCTGCATGGAGATAATCGTCAGGTTCGGCTGGAAGAAGATGGAAAACGAAAGAAACAAAGTATTTCTGCCTTTTTGGGAAAGCAACGTCTTTTATCCACATCAGATCCAAAAACATCTCAATTTCTTTGATATAAAATTATCAATACAGTTTTTCTGCTGGTCTGAATCATCAAAACCCTTGAAACCAACATGTCTGTAAACAGGATCCACTTGAACTGAATTTCTAAATGAACTTTTCAGTAGCATCCTGATTAATAGTACTTTGTCAATATTCTGCTAATGTTAAAGAAACTATTTTGCAATAGTTGTGTTTCCATTAAATAAGAGACAATTATTTTTGTTTGTTCACGTGATAAATCATGAAAAGCGTGCAGCACCATCATCCTCCTCCTACTAATACCACTTCCTGCTGTCTTCTTCTTCATGGTTTCCTCCAGTAGTAATAACCGATTGTTGCTCATCAAAAAGTGTTTCCGTTGTACGGAGGCCCCCAGGGGACATGGGGAATTTTTTTTCTTTTGCGTTCCCTCGCAATAATGTACAGATCAGTTATGCGGCATAATTGAATACTGTAAGCCTTTCTTACGGAGGCCGCCTTACTTTCTGCTTTAGAATAGAATAGAATTAAACTTTATTGTCATTGCACTGTCACAAGTACAAAGCAATGAAATGTAGTTAATATAAGGTTATGTGAGGTTTTTCCATGAATGTTAATATCTCTTTGTCAAATATCTGAAGTTTTATATATTTTTCTTTAGGTTAGAAAGGCTCCACAAACCTGTGATATAAACAGAAACGTTCCATAAGTAGGAAAGAAGTAAAAATACATCCTAATTTGGACTATTTCTGGGTTATTATCGCTGGGTAATTGGTCATCTGACGGTTTTAATTGTGTCTCTGTTGTGTTCGTACTCTGAATGGTTTAAAGGGCTTTCAATGCCGATCCAGCTCAGCCTTAATAGACATAAACATGCAGTAAATAAATTGATTTTCATCAGTTTTTTGCACCGAAGAGTTAATAATAATAAACACATTTTCACTGAGGCTCTAAGAGCCATATGAATGAAATAAGTAATTATTGCTATGACTGGAGCACACGGCTTTGACACCTGGTGGTGGGCGTGTCGACGTGGGCGTGACGTCATCAGGTATGAATTGAAGGTAACTGGCCTGTTGGCTTTGTGTGTATGAGGAAGCGGTGAGCGGGATGATCAGTCCTCGCAAAGTTTGGAGCCTGATGATCAAAATGGAATAAATTGATAATTATGACAGAACAAGGAAATGGTTTGGAGTTGATTGATACACTGACAGAAGAGATTCCCAAGTTAACCCAATGTGGCCCTTTACTATCATTAGTTTGCCGTGTTTTATAATAATAAAACGTGTTTATTATTATTAACTCTTTGGTGCAAAACACTAATTGAAAATCGATTTATTTGCTGCATGTTTATGTCTGTTAAGCCTAAGATGGAACAGCACTGAAAGCCCTTTAAACCATTCAGACTACGAACACAACAGAGACAATTAAAACTGTCAGATGACTAATTAATGGATTACACCATCAGTTGGTAGCTGATGGTGTAAGGAGTGAAAAATGCAATGGCATTTGCTTTTGTCACTCCTGTTTAAATCTTTACAGAGATGTTGGAGTAGGGGATTAGATCTTAGCTATTACAATTATTAGAAGAGATGGTTTGAACTTCTTCTTTCTCACTTCCTCTGGGATTTGGGGTCAAAGTTCAGGGGTTATTTGAGCTTTTTATATTTCAATTAGCTGTTCCCATTGTAAAAGCGAAACCTTGTTGCCATGGTTACGGATCATTAAAACTTTCTCAACATTAAAGGAGGAGCAAAAATCTTTTCAGCTGCTGAGCATCCGGAATCAGAGGAAATAATTGACCAGATATTCAAAGCCTCAAGCAGAAAAATATGAACAAAAATCTACAAAAAGAATCAATCAGGACTAAACTTCTCCAACAAGCTGCCACCAGTTAAATGGCTCTAATTCATATCAGATCGATGGTTCTGAAAGATTTTAGGCTGATCAACAATTCAGAGGAACAAAACTGTACTTTATTAAAATTATAAATCATTAATAGTCAAAAAATGGAAATGTTTAAGATCCATAAAGTTATTTTGCTGCAATAAAAAACTAATCTCAAGCAGAATTTTTATTCACTTCATTCATCATCATAACTTTCAACACCCAGAGGATGTTTTCTGCTTTGCATCATTTCTGTTTAAAGCTGATCTGTCTGGAAGTAAGAGTGTGTGTCTGAGGGAGAATAACTGTTTAAAAGCTTCAAACCTGAAAAATAAAGAAAGAAACTAAGAGAATGAGCAAACTCTTGAGACGGCGCTGGAACAAGCTGGTTAAGAAGAAACGTTTTTTCTCCTCCTTTGCTCCTGAAACTGTTCATCTTTTAAAATAAAGAAGCAAATAATTAAGGAAAGTTCATTTCCATCAAAATATTACTCTTTAGTGCAGCCACGTCGCCATGGAAACGCATATTTTCTGACAAGTCCAGATTGTATTCTTGAGCTCTACTTGCAAATAAAAAAACAATACTAGACAAATTTATGCTGAAACATAACAGCATGTTGTTAGTAATAGTTAAATATTATTCTGACACAGATGCTGGTTCAATATCCATTATAAGCCTGGAGTGACGCTGCTGAACTGTTGGGCGTCTCCTGCTGC
Organism: Alfaro cultratus; assembly: GCA_903066825.1. Classification (NCBI taxonomy): domain Eukaryota; kingdom Metazoa; phylum Chordata; class Actinopteri; order Cyprinodontiformes; family Poeciliidae; genus Alfaro; species Alfaro cultratus. Next base: position 14,321 of record CAEFZX010025448.1, read on the forward strand.
AGTTCACAGGGTCATGCATGCATATGGCTGCTGCTGCTGCTGCTGCTCTCAGGTGAACAGATGGATGGCATGTGGCTGTTTCACTTCATCAGCCGGAGCAAACACAGATGGAGGCGCTAAGAGTGTCGGTTCAGATAATGAGACAAACACAGCTGATATTTACCTCTGCCTCACTGAGGCCTCCATCGACGGCGCTGCAAGCAGGACCCAAAATCTGCATCTTCAGTTCCCTGAAAGGAGGCGTCAGAGCTGTTCATAAACTAATAAATCAAAATCCAATATATTTTAATATCTGGTTCCTACTTGTAATCTGAAAATCAATCGTAGAAAACGTTTTCAGGGTTTTCTTAGTGTCTGACATTCATTTAAAGATGTTTCCAGAGGCTCAAAAGCAGAAATCTTTTCATCTGTGACATTTGAACACACCATGACGTCTTAATCCCATTATGTACATTTATTCTAATATATATTCTGCCACAAACAGCCTTTCTACTTATCTGACATGTTTTAAAGCAGCAAAGCACTGCAACACAACTGTAGTTAAGGATTCAGATACGTCATCCATCAAGTTTAGTTGTAGTTGGATTAAAGTGAAGGCCGTGAAGCAGTGACGTCCCATTTCATTAAACGTTTGACACATCAGCTCGTCTCTCTGAGTCTGAGTCCACCAAGACAGACATAAAGAATGGAGACGAATCAGACAAATATTTTTTTTCTCATCCAAACAACAAACCATCCAACACACCAAGCAACCAAACAAAACTATAAACATCCATCCATCTCACCAGCCAATCAACCAACCAAACCTTCTGCCCATCAACCAACCAACCAACCAGCCAACCAACCCCTCTTATTATGCTAACAACCTACCATTCATTCACCCATTCTGCATCCATCCAACCAATCAACCAACCCACAGACACCGACTAAACATCTAAACCACTTTCTAACCCAAAATCCATCCAACTAGCCACCTACCCAAATCCATCCGCTACACTAACATCCATCCGTCTGTAAGCCCACCATCTATCAAGCACACCATCCAACCCACTGCCTGACCCACATCCATCCAGCCAACATTTCTCCAGCCCACTAACCAACAGAGGCATAATCAAAAACACTAACCAACCTTCCTACCTAATGTCAAACCCATTCAATCCATCTATCTCCCCAACCAACTAACCCACAGACACCAACAAAATATCCAACCTACTTTCAAACCCAAAATCCATCCATCCAGGCGTCCAACTAGCAAACAAACCAATCTTTCACCAAACTGATGAAGGTGCAATGTTACCTAAAAGTCAGAGACAAGGTCCTCCAGGTTTTCCACCTCATGTTAAGGTTACCAGCCACCCAGTACTGATGATTTGGTACAGATCGTTAGGAGATGTAACCTGTAAATGCCTTGGTTACTAAAGCTTGACTAATGTTGGATATTCAGTAATAAAATCAGTAGTTCTTTGGTTCTGAGGAGTTTATTATGAGCGTCTAATGAAGAGGTCAACAGTCCAACTTCCTTCCATTACCTGCTGGACCAAAGCAGTAATGCATCACTGTTTTTTCATCAGACTCAGGTTCTTCCTGACAGCTTTCTTCTAATTAAAACAGACCAACAGGGACACGGAGTTCAGGAGAACAGATTTCTGCTCTTCATGTGTTGATCTCTTTGTCTCACATTAATTCAGCCATATGCAGGAGGAATTAGCACCATGTGGGATCTGGAACACTGACAGCACAGCCAACACACACGCACACACCCACACACACACACACACACACACACGTCTGTTACTGTACTGATTAACGTCCCTAATGAATGCTGGTTTTACTCACTTTTCATTCACTGACTGCGCCGTCAGGAACGAAACAGGATCCTGATTGGTTGGAAAGTTAAAGTCAGGTTTTGGAGTTTTAGATGGAGAAACTTGAGAGATAAGACAGGTTTTTGAATTATTTTGTCTATTTTTGTCCCAACTCTCACTTATGGTCATGGAGATGTGAATCAGTTTCCATTAAACAGTTTAGATATTTGGGACTGATGTCACTTTTTCTTTCTGATTAATGGCTTCTCCTTTTCTACTGCACCTGTTTCATGTGGGGTTCCACAAGGCTCCATTTTAGGTCCTCTGCTTTTCTCCTTATATCCATTATATCATTATATCATAATGCATATTATAACTTGACTCAATGTCATATTCAATTATTCTGCAGTTCATTTGCAGATTTATTTACTATTAAGTTCATGATGCAGTGATCCCAAACTTTCTCTCTTTGAATCCATCTCTTCAATCAAATAGTGGCTTTTTAAATGGAAAAAAATATGGATTTTGTTGGACGACAAAGCTGTAAGTTCTGACTACTGTCTAAAAACCCTTAGCTCATGTTTTGCAAGAACTTAAAATCTGACAAAGAATCCCCTCTATAGTTTTGTCTAGCTTTTACTGTCGAAAGCTTCAAGCCTTTGCAAACCTTTGTGACCTGGAGAAGATCGTCGTGGCTTTATCAACTCCAGAATTGACAATAGCAATGCCCTCTGTCTGAATACAGCAACTCGCCTTTTAAAATTTTATTTGAAGGTTTTTCAGGCACTAGTATCTGTTAGTTCAGTGGCTCAGGCAGAAAATGGATAAAGAAAGAAGGGAGGAAGACATGCAGCAAAGCTCCCAGAGCTGGGAATCAAAATCGAGACGGCTGCATTGAAGACTGATGGTGTTAGTACGAGGCGACCACCCGCTGCCCCGACTCACCGTTTAACTCGCACTCCCAGATGGGAACACATCGCATTGTTTTTACTCACTCCAGCCGATGGACTCAGTTACAGTGGAGACCAAAACTGGAACATTTGTTACCTTTTCAGCTGCTGTGCTTCTCTTTCACAAACCAGCCAAACCTTTTCAAAAAGCTATTTCCCTCCTCGCCTGTGGGGGCGCTGCACCTCCAACCACTGAAGGAAACAAAACACAAACCTCTCAAGAAGACACTGAGCACATCTTCCTTCATCACAAAATGAAGACAATGTCATGTTTGGGTTTAGGTTTCTTGCCCACATGCAGAACGTAAAATCAGTTAAAGAATATTTATTGAAAAAATAAAGAAATAAGTGAGGTGGTTTGGTTCCGGGGGGTGATTCTTGAAGACAGCGGCTCACTACGAGACAGCGAGAAGAGATGGTGAGTTCCAGGTAATGGGAAACGGGAGTTGCGTTAGGAGTTAGTCTGTTCTTACTTTTGGAAGGAATGATCTAGGTCAGGGGGGTTCGTCTGCAGGTTCCAGGTTCCAGAAGTGTGGCTTGGTTGAGCGGGATTCAGAGAAACGAGGAGGCTGCGGTGGAGGGCGGACAGGTAAGTTCTGACTTGAAGGAGGCGGAGGAAGCGTCCAACTGCCAGCCGGCAAAACTGGAGAATCTTGAGATCAGACAGGCGAGGCGGAGGCGGGACTCGGGCAACCAGTGGGTAATATCCACGGCGTCACGAGGAGGGCTATATCCAGAAAAGCCAGGACAGAAGTCTCTCTGGGAGAATCCCAAACGTCACGGGAAATGACACCTGAAGAGCACAAAGGACAACGAGGGATTACTCAGAGGAAAGAAAACTCAGAGAACCAATTTTCTAGGCAAAAGAACTGGAGTTGGATTAAAATGCACTAAACCTGGCTGGTGGTGTTTCAGTATTACTTTGTGTTTTGCTTTTAAGCTGGTATTAACCTCCAGCACTGGCTGTAGAATCAGTAGCAGAACCAGTTCAGGTTGGAAAACAATAGCAGGACTCACCTTCAGCTGTAAGCGTTCCCCACCAGCGGGTTTTCCCCACAGATGCTTGAGTCCTGGCTTTTGTTTGTTCCACTCAGCCACATAAATCGGTTTATTGTGAAAATGAGAGAGCAGTTCAGTTGTTGAAACAAGTTCCCACTTCATCACGCTGTGTCACATCTGCTTTTGGCTGAACCCACTCAGAAATCCACTCCGTCCTCCTGAGAACAGCAGCTGTCGAGTTGTATTTGTTCCTCTGCAGAGTTTTGCTCAAAGTGGATAATTTATTGCTGCAGTCAGTGTTTGCATAGAGTTCATTACAATACCGGGAGCCATAAATCATCTGATTGTTCCTCCCTCTCTCCCCTCTGCTTTTATTTCATATTTGTCTCACGTTGAAGCTCAGTTCTCCTCTACTGTCTGTTTCTGCTGCTGCTGTGTGTTTTCACCTCTGACCTTAAACTTCCAGACTATCTGTTCTGATTCTGGAAGTTTGCAATGTTTCCAGAAGATTGACAAAAATCTGTTGATATCTCTGAGGAGATTAGGTTTAAATTTTAGGTGTAGATCCTCCAGTCCTTCTTTTACATTTTCATCCAAGTTCTGGCTCAGAGTTGGAGGAAAACATTTGATGTTTCCAAAAAATGTAACTAAGCTGCAGGTACTGACTGACTCTGGAGCTTCAGTTTTTTATAAACTGAAGCTCCAGTTTATGAGGAACTGAGGAAGTGTCAGTGTCTCACTTCCTCAGTGAGGACACTGAACACACAAAGGACACTTTGGAAGTGTCCTCACTTCCTCAGTGTCCTCAAAGATGGACACTCCCTAAAGAAGTGTCCATCTTTAGGGTGTATTCACACCAGGAATGACCTTTGGTCCACTTGTTTTGGCCAGACCAAAATCGGATGTGTTTTGCAAGCAGACTATAATTTGTAAGGAAAGCCATGTGGGTGATGATTATTATAACCTTTAGACAGAAATGCTGAGACAGGACAGAGTAAACCCGAAAAACAGACTTTGGAAAGTCCTGCTTGCTGATTTTCTGTTATTAAAACTGAAATTTCATCTTTAATGTCAAGAGCAGCTCTTGCATTGCAGGTCTTGATGTGATATTCCTAATTTTGGTACTGCATCAGGGAATGAAGCTATAAGCTGAATGTTGACCTGTAACCTGCTGCCAGCAGCATCACTAAGCAGAAAACAGAGGCTCCAGTCCAATCAGTACATGCAGTAGCAGCGTTAGCAGCATTGAAGGGCTTTTCTTTACCATTAATGCCCAGCTATGGTGGCACATGAAAAGACGTACATTTCCTGTCGTTGGCCTGTATTCACACCAGAAGTGAACTTCACCAGAGTTTATGGTCTGGGACCAAACAATGAGACCCAGACCAACAGACTGCTCTGTTTAAAGTGGACCTGCTGCATACAGCTAGTTGATGCCGCACATTTCAGTCACCTCTACATGTCTGCAGCTTTTGGCCAGGAGGCGATGTCTTCAGGTGGTGGTCAACGTCCATCGGACGTTTCGACCTTTAACCACGTCGTTGTCCTGTTGGCGGGGCCAGCAGGTGACGGTCCTGTTGGCGGGTCCAGCAGTGATGGCTCATCGTTTCCTGGCCTCCAGCTCAACTCTTCCCTCTTATTCAAGAGACAACAAGATGATTTTTATTAGCCTGCTTGGTCCATTCCAAACCCAACTGGGTCCAGTTTCAAATGATTTGGACGTAAACCAGGTTTATTGTTCCATCCTCCTCCTGTAAAGCACCAGTCCTTCACTTCACTCTGGTTTTTGGTTTTCTTCTTCACCCACATCAGTTAAATACAGCAACTGTACTGTTACTTCAGCTACATTTACCTTTACGATGGTCTGAGGGATGAAATTAGCACCAACACATGGCTTCTCTTTCTCCGATGAAGCTGTAAACTCAGCTCTAGTAAAAAGAAAAGCATTGATGGTTTGATCAATGTGAATATCCTTACAGCAGTAGTTGTATTTAATTGTTACTGTGGCTGAGTTCAGCTCATACCTGCGTTTAATTACCAACACCACAAACATCTAACACCATCTAACAGAGACGCTCTACTGGAGGTGAAACAGATGGAAAAAATATATTTATTCTCAAAAACAAACTACAAACTAATAAACCACAAAACAGTCAGTTTATGTTGGCTTTAGGTTTCTGTGTAAAATGTTTAAAAAGCTGCAGAACAGGCTGAACTCTGGTTCTGACTGGATGAAAATAAAACACTCAAAAGCCTCTCTGGGCTTATTGTATTTATTAATCAATGAGAGAAACATGAAAAAACCAACTTTCTTTTCCTCTCTGTAAGAAAATCAGATTAACAACCTTTCACATAAAATACAGCTGGAAGGAATCATTACTTTTTATGTTTATGGGTGGATAAATCCCACTAGAAAGGAATATTCAGGCTGCTAAAAACTGACCTTAAAGGGAAACGCATGAAATGAAACATTTTGCAGTTCGCTGGAGAAACGGCTTTGTGAATAAAACCTCATAACTTCAGCCAGAAATTTGCTGTGCATCAATCAGGTTGAGAATAAATATCTTGTTACCTGGATGCTTTAATGTTGAATCTTGTTGCTGTCTTTGCCTTGTAACTGAGTCGGGATTTTTTAGGTTATTGCTTTATTTTGAGCTATATAAAAGAAAAAATGCATAATATATCGTCTAATACCTTTCATGTTGTAAAGGAGGAAATCTAAATCTGCTTCCCAGAGCCTCCGTCCCTTGAGCCCTAATAAAGTCCAGGCAGTCGTATAACCTGCTCCCAGCCCTCAGAGGAACAAACGTTTATTAGTTCAGCAACAAGGGCAGGTAAGATGCTTTACATGATTAAAACATAAAAACATCAATCACTCTACTCTTCAAATCATTCCAAAATGTTGGAATAGATTTAGTATTTATTTCATGTTCTTATTATTAATAAAAGGCAACTTTAAACAAATGAGATTTTATTCTTGATTTAAAATAAATGTTTTACAGTTTTCTGAAAGTTTGTTCCAGATTAGAGGAGCATAAAACTGAACGCTGCTTCTCCATGTCAATTGAGCACTTCTTTTTTTTGTTAAATAGAAAAGTCCAAGCTGGAACCTTTGTATCGTGTTTCTGGTACGCCCTTAAACCTGCCACACAAGCTACATCTGCTAACAGCGATTAGCAACAAATCAGCTTTTCTGGTCCCACTGGGAATTAATTCCTGCTTCAAAAATTGATGTTATTGGGCGTGCCGTGGTGGCGTAGGGGTTAGCGTGACCCACATTTGGAGGCCTTGAGTCCTCGACACGGCCGTCGAGGGTTCAACTCCCGGACCCGGCGGCATTTACCGCATGTCTTCCCCCCTCTCCTTACCCCATTCCTGTCAGCCTACTGTCGAAATAAGGGACACTAGAGCCCACAGAAAAAGCCCCCTGGTGGGAAAAAAAAAAATTGATGTTATTGGACTCTGGAAAAGACGACTGTTGTAATCAAGTTGGGCTAAACAAAGCTATTCAAGCCTAAAATAGCAATTCAATGCTAAACAGGTTGCTAATGCTAATGTTAGCATCTACAGTCCACATTTCTAATGAAGCTACATGAATGATCAGGATTCCTGAAATGATTTACTTCAATCTGATGGTTGAACAGAAGAACAGATTAAAAACAATTAATTAGATGTTGAACTAATTATTAAATAATTTAGCAGCAAAAAAGATATTTGAATTGAAAATGTTGCTTATTTTTGTGGATGTATAGTTGTCGAATAATCATGATTGATTACAGAGATTAATCGAGCTCCACCACTACAACAAGAAATGTATTTTAAAGTCGATTTAAAGCTTTCTGAATGAGAGAGGAGGAAACATTGGAGCTCTTGGGATGGAAGCCAAAGCAGACGATGTTCCTCCATCACTGTAATCATAGCTGATTACCCTGAGTGAATAAAAATGGCGTCTGGTGTGTTTTATTGAAATGTATCTTGAGTATTCATCCAGGATGGATTTTCTATAGGCTGTGGCTTATGAGATGAGTCGGTACATTTCCCCGTTTGGCTTTGTCTCCGGGCTCAAAGTGTTTTTGCTCTAATTGATTTTCCTCCTGGTTCTTCTGTTAATTGACAGAAGCCGCCGGCTCAGACAGACAGAGACTCGGTGAGCTCTGCTCTTTGTTGTGGCATCAAAGGTTCCTCGGCTGGGACTTGTTTTGCTTCGCTGAGCCCGTCCAGCATCAGGAAGTGGCGAATCGCTGAGAGAAACCATTAGAGGGAGGCATTAAAGTAACCTCTAATGAAATGGGTCTGAACAAACCGCTTCACTGTCCGTCAACACAACAACAGATAGAACTAAACCAGAATGTCATTGGTTTGTCGAACACAGAGATTTGTTCTCATCAGAGTTTTTAAAGAAATGAGACAGATTTTACACAATCGCACTGATGTTGGTACAAATTTAGCATTTTGATCAAATACAGAATAGAATCAAGTAGAATAGAAACATCCTTTACTCAGTGGGGAAATTCAGCAGCAATTTGAGGCGTGTAAAAACAAAAGTAAAAATTTATTTATATACTTCAGGGAAATTCAGGAATCCAGCAAAACTACAAAAAATATAATAAATATGAGCAACAGGCCAAGTAAACAGGAGATACTGGAGTGAAAACACTGCAGTACCATGCAGTCCAGTTCAGGAACCTTTAACTAGGCCAAAGTGTTGTCCAGTCTAAAGGCAGCAGGTACAAAAGATCTTATGATTAGAAGATTTGCCTGCATATTTATACATAAAAACATCAGAATTATTTACAAGAAATTAGAAAAATGTTTAAACTTACAGCAGAGATGAGGTCCTGTGATGGGTCAGGGGTCACAGGACCCAGATAAGGAGGCCTTCGTCCTCAACGCGGCCGTCGTAAATGCGAATGAACCTTCACTGGTCCTGATGGTTCATAAACTCACAGAAATATTTTAATGTTTATTCTCTGAGCTGCTGTGAACTCTGACCCGACCGTAAACCTTGGTCTCGGTTCGGTTGAAGTGAACTCTGGTTTGGTCTGAATGCATATTTGAACTCATAGGCGTAACTTCCTGAAGGACTGGTGTGGACATGTCCTCACCAACTCTGGCATGAAGGGGACATGTCCCCTCCAATATTTCCTACACCTTGTTTCCTTTATGTACCTGCATCCATTTGCAGACAGGAACTCGGCAGCAGCTGCTCACTCTGTTCAAAGCATTAACAGCCAGTGGACGACTGTTATTTAACATTTATTGTAAAACATAAATATCAAGTCCTGTCAGTGATCTAGTTGATTGGACATCATGTGACTTGCTGTGCGCCACATTCACTGTTGCTTTGATGGAGTCAGGAATATTGGTGGTTGGGAAAATGACACAATCAAAGAATCTATTAATTGAAAACACTACTAGAGGAAGATAATAAGGTCCAAAGGAATCACATTTCACAGGTCAGTAATAAGTTTTAATTCAAAAATGTAAATAAAAAAGTGTGAAGTAGGTTAACTCTGCTGCAGCTTAACTTTGACCAACTTAACATGTAGCTACTTGTGCTGCGCAGTTCAGTGTTTTGGTTCATTTAGCACAAAAATAAGGCAAACTAAACATTTTCTTGTGGCAGGTATTTAAATTAGCTAATCAACCACCGCGAGTATTTAGACGATCACTTTATGATAGCAAAATAAACATCAAGCCTGAATATTCAGAAAACATCAAACTGTAAGGGATTAATGTTCTGGATTTTGGTATTTCTGCGTATTCTGTGAGGAAGTTTTATTGTGGGTTTTTTATATTAATTCCTAATACACTTGAACGTAATCTTTGCTCTTTCGATTCCTGGAGCTGTTGTCTTGACGGTTGCCATGGCAACGGGTCTGCATGTGACGTTAAGCTGAACAGACTGGAAAAGAAAAAGAGTACAACTGGTTTTAAGTTGTTTTCCTGGACTAACTGCATCATTTGTTGGTAGAACGTGTTGATAGTCAAATCATCAATTGTATTTTGTGGAGCAGCATGAGCTGAATTTTATAACTGTTTTCAACTGCAGGCAAACATTGAGCAAATATACAGACTCATTCCATAAATTAGAATATGACAATAAAGTTCAATATTTTAGTAATTCCACCACCACCAAGCGAAAGACGTTATACCGATTAATTAGATGACTGATGTTTCAACATCTTTACATCTCTTAGTATGTTTAATACTTTCTAACAGGTTTTATTTTTAATAAGTACTATTAATGTTACAAGCCTCATCAGGATGTATATCCTACGTTACTGAGTAAGACTGCATGTCATTCACATTGAAGTTTTGGCTTTGTTCTGATCCAGGGTGCAGTGGAATTGGAGTTGATGCCATCATATTCAAACTCACTCTTATGAGACTCTTAGGAATGCAGTGTCTTGAGTCAGAGGCTTCTTCAGATTCAGTGCAACACAGACTGCTACAGAAGGTCTTTCCTTCCAACAGCCATCACCATCTACAATAACTCTGAAGAATTAATGAGTTACACCAACATTTAATTTCCCTTTGGGATTAATAAAGTGGTTTTGAAATAGATTTGAATTTGAATTAGAAACAAACTCCATGGAACGAGTGTGAATAGTAATCTGAACTGTAGTGAAGTTTCACAAATCAATTAAAGGTTTCACAAATCCCAAACATGGATTAAAATATTCCTGGAATAATCCAGTCCAGGTTTGAAGAGTCTCTGTGTTTTAGTTTTTAAACTAGAGTCGATTAAAAGTGCAGAAGGTTGTGAAAAATTAGGTGGAATCGCCCTTTAGCTGTTTCCCGAATCGAAAACCAACTTCAGCTTCGTTCATTTTAGTCCAATAATGATAAACTTGCAGCAGTTCTTTACTCCTGGATCAGCAGGGGGCGCTGGAGGGAAGAAACACCTGATGAGTCATTCATTCATTGTAACTGATATTTACTGAAATAAATACTTTCATTTAGTAGAAAATCAGATTTTCTTAGTGAATAACGATGTATTTATGATGTCCATCAGTTTGTTTTATTATAAATATTATAAATATACTGTATATTTCTGTCAGTCAGACTGCAGTAACGAACTTCAGTCAATAATTTTTATTCTTTATTAATCAGAATCGACAAGCAAACAAAGATTAAATATTAAACTTTACTGTAAATGATTCATGTTTATAAACGTAAAAAAGACAACAAATATTCAGATGATAATTAATAAATCATGTAATGAACAGGTTAACAAATTGAATTAAAACTTTATTGAATATTTATAATATTTAGAATAAATGTTCGTAATATTGATATGTTTCCCTCCTAAAGCCACAACCAACACCAAACAAGAATTTACAGATAAACCAGATACAAATTGTCATAATTTCATTAAATCAGACAAAACTTTCCCTGAATTACTGAAATCATTTCTAGAACCAGAGCAGTGAGGGAAACAATGAGGGACGCTGTCCCTGTGAGGACAGATCTGTGTCCCTCTGCGCGTCCTGCAGCAGGTCAAACGTTTCTTCAACATCTGGAATCATTGCCTGAGGTCAAAGGGTCACTGGGTCACTGGGTCGAGCCGCTCCACCCTGTAAAAAATGATATAAATAAGTCTTTAAAGCTCCAGTTGCTTCAGAATTATTTATAAACTCTTCAATAACCTGGAGGTCAAAGGTCACCCTGACATGATCTGGACAGTTAACATCAACAGCCCTCAGCTGACCTAGCAGCCTTCAGAATCACACGAATGAACTACGCCAACAGAGTTGGGATTCAGGTTTTAACTAGGACAGAAAAACCCAAACAAAATGTAATAAAACAGTTGATCCACTAGAGGGACTCCCAGGGTCATGACCCCAACCTTAAAACTAACGCTAGCGCTAATGCTAACAGTTATGATAATGCTAACGCTAACCCAGACAGACTGAGAAGTAACCATCGGTTTGGTCCAATCATCTCAGAGGACAGAATGACGTCAGAAACTAAAACCATCTAAACATTTGCTTTAAAAGAAAAATCATTTATTTCATTATTCAAGTATTTAACTAATATAAATAATTTTAATAATTCTAATTTATCCAAAACAGGAAAAGTTTAATTTGATTTAATGTCTTTTATCTGGTTTGAACTTTATATCTGGCCTACTATGCTGCAAAATTAAAGAATATATATCATACTAATATAAAATAAAACACATAAACTGCTGTGGTATCTAATTGTGAAATATTATTCATGTTTTAGAAATCTGTTTTCAGATCACATCCAGTCAGACCCTGGAAATTTATATTTTTTACACTAAAAAAATATTTGTTTTGCTGATATTTTCTTATAATTCTTAATTGGCTCTAATTGTCTTTATTTGATAGTGGATTGACAGGAAAGTGTATAATAAGAGAAGGAACATGTGGTAAATGTCACCAGGCCGGGAATCAAACCTGTGACAGCCGCGTTTTGGACTAAAGCCTCCATACATGGACTGTGCTGAACCGCTTCGCCACCACAACCAACCCATATTTACCAAATTTAAATTGATTTCTTGTGTCAGGAAAACAAAAAAACCCTAAGTTTAACAGTTTGCTGAGGGTTTATGAACTGCTGTTCGTCCTCTGACTCTAGTTCTGTGACTCTTCCTCCTCCTGAAAAATATTAAATCACATCATTTAGAAGAAACTTCATAGAAACCAGAAAACAAAACAGATGCTGAGTTTTTTTCCTGATGTTTCAGTGAAACATAAATAGATGATAAATGATATTATTCTGGTTCTCAGAGTTAAAAACAATCAGCTGTTTCTGTTGACCTTAAATCAGGAACATGAATCAGTTTATTAATCCAGAAGTTTTCATAACTCTAACTTTACAGTTACTGTGAGGAGCCTTGGTGTGGTCTTTGACTAGGACATGTCCTCTAAATCCCACATTAAACACATTTTCAGGACTTCATTCTTTCACCTTCACAATGTTGCAAAATCATATATAGAAGAAAAAAGCTGGTTTTAGATCTATTCTGCTTTGTAGGAATCGATCTAGATCTATATTTCTAGACTTGTTTTAATTCAACATCACATTTTACAAATTTAAGGAGAAGATCAACATTTAGTGGTTCAGATAATAACCTGTAAGGTCGGACGGATAAATTGATCTCTCCTGATTAACTGGACTGGTTGATGGGCTTGTTACAACTGTTGCTATAACAACAAGGTTGATGGTTCAAATCCCAGAGCTCTGCTCATGTGGGGTTTTTCTGGTTACTCCAGTTTCTGCCTCCACATCATGAAACCTGCTGGTGTCTAGTTCAAGTAAACAGGGACTTCATGCATGGAGGTGTCTGTGTGTTAGCTTACCGGGTCGATTAGTGGAGTTGTGCTCGGGTTTCCACCTGCACCAGAACCCTAAACAGAACAGAGAAAGTCCAATTATTGAGTTTGTTGCTGAAAGTTGGAAGAACAGAGTTGAAATCATGGATTGTTTTAGTTTCTGGTTTGAATGTCAGCAGGTTAATTAAATCCTGAGTTTCTTTAGTTTTGAATCTGATTATTCAGACTTTGGTCTCTATGTTTTCATATTAACTTGGCAGATGTCCTGTACTTGTATAGTTTATCAAGTCCAGAGGACTCCAAAGCTCTTCATCCATCCATCCATCCATCCATCCATTCATCCATCCATCCATTCATCCATTCATCCATCCATCCATTCATCCATTCATCCATTCAGAAGCTACTGATAGTAGCCTCAGCTGCCCTGGGACATCTGACAGAGGCAGGAAGGAACCAGGTCTCCTCCTGGTTTCTGCCGCCATCGACAGACAGGAAATGAGAATATCAGGGTGTGTGTTCTCAGAGTCTGTCATAGATCTGTGATTCTACATTCAGAGGGATTCGTTCAGCTGCTGAGCGACTCAGAGACCCTGGAGTCTGACTGGATTAAGGAAAGAGATCCATAATAATGAAACTATTCAAGATTAGATCAATATGTTTACAGTTGAAACCAGATGTTTACATAAACTGAATATAATCAACATTCTTTCTGCCTGTCTGAAGTTGATTCAAACCAAACTTTTTTGTTTTAGTTCAGGTAGAATTACCTAAATGATTTATATTTGTTAAATGGCAGAAAGTTTGAGAACATTCTCCTCAAATTCATAAGTTCACAAACATTTGGTCAGTATCAGAGATAACTGACTTTTAAAACACAAACTTATATTTGTGTTTTTTTGCTCATTGTGTGTAAATATCTGGTTCCACTGAATAAGAAGTGAAGCTGCTTCCTGCTGCTGATGAGTCCCAGACTCTGGATCCATCTGAGAAACATGTCAGCAGCTCTTCAGGATCCTCATCAGATTCCTCCATCGCTGCTGAAACCCAAAGATCCAACATCTCCAGAGCGGTTCTTCTAGCAGAACCGACCTCTGGGCCAGAGCAGAACTAGAACAGGAACCGGTGGTCCTGACACGCCCAGCTGCTGGGAACTAACCAATCAGCAGCTTACAAAGCCATGATGTCTTCGTCTGGGTTTTGCCAGATTCTTTAAAGGATCAGTGAATTTAAATGTCTGACTTTTCAGATGATAAAAATAAATCTCCATTCTAAATCATTTTGTTGAACTGAAGTTTCCTCTGATTTGAAGTCATTTATTGTCTTTAACAGAGAATAAAAAGATTTTGTAATATTTGCTTCCAGAGAAGTTTTTGTTCTCAGATTAGTTAAAAAAAAAAAAAACTACAGATGTTTAATGGTTACCTCATTTACTTCTGGCAACAGTTGATCGATCACTTTTTGAGCAAGTTCATAGCAGTCCATATATTTGTTCGCCTCTTTCTCATCCAGTATTTCGTCAACCTTTTGGGTCAGAGCTTCTTCTGCTCTTTTTTTCAAAATCTGATTCACAATATTTTCTTTTTCTTTTATTATGATCAGCTCATAGAGTCCATCTCCATCAATGTAACTTGGACATTCCTTGCAGTAGTCAAGGATTAGTTTCCCACACCAGTCCGACCCCTTTAATAAAGAGAAGCAGACAACCAGGAAGAGGAGGCCCAGCAGTACTTTCAGGCCAATAATCTGAAGCAAAGAGGAGAGCTTGTTTATTACTAATCTAACCAAAATTAATATTTTACAATCCTGTACATAAATAGTAATCTTAAAACCCACCTTTGACTCATTTTTCAGGTTATCAATGATAGCTTGCTCCTCAACGGTTCTGTTTGTCCTGCAAGGAATCTGAGTCTGTTCTTTAGGCAGTCCGTTCTCACAGCAAGCGTACCAATCTCCATCAAAGAATACAGAGACAATCCACAGCAGACTGATCACTAAAGCCTTTACCATCTGAAGACCAATAAGACAGCAACATTTTGTTTTACTCATCCTCCTTTTCTTCATACGGCAGCACGCCCTGCAGGCACCGTTGAAGTCCTTGTCCTTCCAAAGTAACAAAAGGAATATTATAAAAGGTGGCATACCGATGTATACATTGCAGTGACCTTTCTGATCCTGGCAGGTGCAGGCTACTTCTCTATCGAACAAAACATTGTGCGTGAAAATCACAATGATTGTAGTGTAGGTGGCAATCTGAGTAAAGTGAGAAAACAGGAAGGTTTTCATCTTGATCAGTGTGAAAGTCCTTAGATACTGACACTGTGATCAGATTATTAGATCCTGCAGACAGTTTATGCATTAAAACATCTACAGAACAAGAACCTCCCTCTGAGTCACTGCAACCATAAAAGGAGCAACTTGCTGTGATTGGTCAACTTTAAAGGTTTAACATGCTGCAGCATTAAGGTATAAAATAAGCACCACCCATCCCAACCAAACAACCTCCTCTATATCTTTACATCTTTTATTTTGTGTTCCATATGATGTGCAGGGACAAGACGGAGCAAGTCTGTCCTCTGGAAGGAGTTCTCTTCAAATGTTCATTTTCATTATTTACCTTGAAGTTTGAGAGTAAAAACAGCAAAGATCAATAATAATAATTAGTATGTTAAATTACTTAACACTGAGTTTATGCTGTAATAATGGGAAGCTTGACTGTAAGAAACGTAAATAAAGAAACAACAGTTTAACAGAAGGCATCTTGGACTCATGTAACCTTCTGGTTCCTGGAAACATTCCTGGAATTTCTTAATTCAGTCTCCTACTTGTAGAGACAAGAGAAAATGGCTCTTAGTTCACCTGCAGCTTGAAGCATCACGGATAGAAAACCAACAGAAACTCATAAAACTGGTTTGAGCTTCATGAGTTCAAACCCCACCCGCCCCTCTGGTGAGGCAGCTAAATGTTTAAAAATTATTTTAATATGAGGAAACAAAAAGTACATAGATCCTTAACATCCAGACGTTAACCACAGATTTGATTAATTTCTGTTCCAAACTAGTTTCAGGCAGAGGAGAGAGAGAGAAATGGCACGGGGGCGAGCGAGAGTACACACACTGGGTAACGAGGAAAATATAACCCAAATTACTAAACATAAGGTTAAAACACTGGAGAAATTAAGAAAGGACTAAAAAACAATAAAAACAGAGACATGACTGATCTAATCAAACAGAAACAAGAAACCGAAATAATAAACTCAAACAACCCAACCAATTTAAATATGGCAGATGATATTTAAATATTTAATTTTTAATTACACAACAGAAGGAATCAAACTACAACGTCTCAGCAGTAAAGCATTAAACGATTTATATTCTTATTAAAGTTATTAATCATTATTGAACGCCAAGCGGACCGGAGGCCACTCTAAAAGCAGGAAGTGGACTACAGCACAAGGCATTCTGGGTAAATACAACCAAAGCTAACTTGCTAGCCTAGCGCTAGCAGCAGAAATGGCTCCTGGTCTTTAGCCAAAGACTAAAGAAAAATCCTCCAACACTAAAATCTGATCCGCCATCTTGTTTCCATCTGGTGAAGAAGGAAGTTGTTCTCAGCGTCTTCAGAGGTTTTAGTGTTGTTTCCTTCAGTGGTTCTTGGTGCAGCGCCCCCACAGGCCAGGAGGGGAACAGGTTGGTTAGACTCAGAACCACAGCAGCTGGAGGTGGAGCAGATGGTGAAGTTCTGGTTCCAAATCAAATCTACCAAACAGTGTAATGTGAAAACATCTTTAGATTTGAATCCAGTTCCTCCTGGATGAGTCTTGGCTGATCTCTTCTGGTTCTCTGCAGCAGCAGAGCTTTAGAATAACTCTGTGTCTTTTTCTATCTGCTTCTTTGGATAAATCCATACGTTTTGGTTTGGTAATATTTTTACCTCCTGCATTTTATCAGATCCTTTTTGAGAGATTTCTTGATTTAATAGTCACAGCAGTGATGGATGGTAGTTTTCTGTTGATCTGAAACGTTTCTGGGACAAGAAAGAAGCGAATAACTTTTTCACAGCGTTGCAGTTTTTCCTGCTGGCATCTTCAGCTTCGCCTCTAAATCTATAACCACGTTGACAGACTTCCAGCTTTAAATCCCAAACCAAACAAGATTTCCAGGGAGTCGATTTCAAAAGAAAATTGAGTTTTTTTCGTTACTCTAACATGGATCCAGTCGGGACTGATGACACTCTGAGACTCGATGGCTCCACAGATGTGTGGAAATAAACAGTTTTGGAGCCAAACGACTCGTCTGTCTGTGACGAAGCTGCGAGGATCTCAACCCAAACAGAGCGAGAGTCAGAACCAGTCCCTCCGCTGGATGAATATTTATCAGCCAGAAGGAGACGATGATCAAAGGAACGGATCCGCTTTGTTCCAGAAGAGAGTAAAACAAAAACCATGACGAAGACGAAGAGGGAGGTGAAGAGAGAGGAACGAAGGTAGACGTTGAGACAAATGAATCTTTTTATCTCTAGTTTGAATTATTTACCAGGTTTCTGCAAGGCCTTACATTTAATTATCCTATTTTCAGGCCTTTAATAGTCCAAGATTTCGCATAATGAGTCTTAAAATAAATGCAGTTAATTTTTTTCTTGTCAAATGAAATGGCAGCTTTTGTTTATTCCTCATCTGCTGGTCAATCTGAGCAGAACAGCCAGTCGGAGTCCAGTAGTGAAAACTCCCACTATGTTTGGTCTTTAAATGCATCATGTACTTTTCCCTCTGGGAACCTGCAGCTCATTTTCCCTGTAAATCTGTGAATTATTAAATAAAAACTGATTGGTGCGTCCTGAACCTCGCCGTCAAAGAAAATCTCCTGAGTATTCAGGCTGATCTGCTGCTTAAAGACTTTATGTTGTTTTTATTTAACCACATCCAGCTGCTCCAGTGAATTTAAGATGATTTGGTTTAAAAAATCACAGATTAGGACTAAAAGCTTTTGTCAATAACTGTAAAGAAGCTGCAGGAAGACGCCGAGGTTTGCTGCAAAAGCACCAGAGACAAATGTAATTGAAGTTAATCATGTTCTATGTAACTCTGTGAAGCTACTGAGTAACTGTGTGTGTCAAACACAAGGCCCGGGGGCCAAATCCGGCCCGCCACAGCTTTTTATGTGGCCCCTAGAGGTATTCATGAATAGAACCAGTTGTGTGCTTAAATATTATTTTATTAATCAAATCAAAGTGGTTTTTATCCGTTTAGCCAAATCACATCAGTCAGTTCTTCTGGTTTTACTATGATTGTTGAAATTCAGGCAAAATCAACAAATCGTGTCGTTTTTTTGTGAACTTACTGAAAGTTTTCCAGAAAATGATCAAAAACGTTGGTTTACGTGATACTGACGCCCGCCTGTAGGTGGCAGTATGATTTATGTCGCCACATAAATGCTCAGTATGAATAACTGGGTTGAATTTATTTTTTCTGTTTTGTAAACTGATTTGTTTTTTTCTGATTCTGATTTGTGATATTTTATAAAAATGTTGAAATGAAAAACAAAAACCTGGTTGATTGATTGTTTACAATATTTTATATTTTGTTTCATAACTTATTACAAACATGCAAAAGTAGAATTTATTAATACATCAAACAGGCAATGCATTCTGGGAGAGACAAGCCCTAAATTTAAGAATAAAGGCCTTATAAAAATAATATGAAAATGTGTCATTCAGAAACATCAGAAAATGTTAATGAAATATTTATATTTATTATATTAATATAGGAACCAAAAACATTTCTCTCTGGATATTTGGAGTTATTTACAGATTCTCTAATGATGTCAAAGTTTCTTTGGTCTTATGTGATGTTTAATTTCCTGAGATTTTAATTTTGGGTTTTTATTATCTATAATCTATAATGATCAGGATGAACAGATGAATATTGAGCCGAGTTGTTGAGTTGTTTGCTGGAAACATTTTTCCACCGACTCATCATGTTTCTCGTCTTCCTCTCCGGCTGCGGCTCGTAAACCCCCACCCACAATGCACCACTGCATCCATGACAACAGGATCCCCGCGGCAACAGCCTCCGTCAACCTCCTCAGCAGAAACGTCGGACCTGCTGGAGGCGTTTTCATGTTTTAATGAGGCTCAGCCTGGGAGAGCGAAACCCAGGAGCTAATCAAGACGGCCGCCTCGTTTGTCATTTTTAATTACTAGAAAGAAACACGAGGAGATTTTATTTCTGTCACCGTGAAGCTAAAAACCTCCCCAGAGTCAAATTAATTGTTCTCTGTTTGTCTGGAACTTGAGCAAACCCAAAACTTACTGACCCACTTGGCGCTTTGGCAACCAGTTGGATGAGAAGTAAAACAAACCTCAAACGTTCAGCGTCTCGATTAGCGGCGGCGGTTTGTTCAACACCAACAGGAAGTGGTGTTTTACTGCAGAGGAAGAGCTTTAAGTTAAACATGAACCATTTTAATCCTGATGTTTGATGAACATTTAAGATTCTGTCGGTTCTGACTCAGCAGAACACCGGACTGGTTTCAGTCAATCTAGTTATGATTTCACCTAAAAAATGGTCAAATAATTAGTTTTTTAATCATTTTAATAAAAAACCTGAAACATGTTTACAGTCCAGATCAATATTATTAATAATAATCCACAGATTACAGGAATATAATCCCAGTTTTCTTGTGTTGCTGCTGATTCTTCACGTCTGAAAATGTGACGTTTGCAGCAAAAACAACCTCTGATGTTTATTAATTCAATAAGTTATTGAACAATATTTAATAATGAAGCTATAAATACTTATAACTATGAGAGTCTCTTTATTCAGATGTTTACATGAATGGGATTCCATACATTTCCTGTTTTGTATTTGTGGGCGTTTTAATTGTTGGGGTTTGCCACTGAAGGAAGTTAAACTAATTTGGCCTAATTAAAGTCTTTACTCCCACTGTTTAAATGACACTTTAAATAATTTTAATGGGGCGTTTCCACGGCAACAAAGAACAACAAACGACTAATTTAAATTCTGAGTGTTTTATTGTTGATTATAAAATAATTTACAGATTTATAAAACAACTTGTTTAAAATTAAGACTCTAAAACATTTTAAACATTTTAAATCCTGGCTGGTGGTCAACATAAGGTCGGTGGGCTTTGTTTGGTCCGGTTCTGTTTCTGACCTGGTTTTGTTTTATTCAGGGACAATTTAAATTCCAGCATCAAAGATTATTAAAAAACAAACTGAAATCTTATTAGAAATACAAAGTATTTGTCTTTTAATAATCAAACTTTTACACTTAATTTTGTGGTAAATAATATCTAATGTTTTTTATTTTACATTTTTAATGGATTTATTCAAATTGGCAAATACAGCAAGTTAAATTTAAAGAGACGAAATGCTGCTGAAAATAGACAAATAGAAAAATCTAAGATGATCTTTTAATAAAGTAAAACTGCTTTTGGAGCCACAACAGAAAATAAGAACATTTAAAATATTACTTTCTTGTATTTGAGGAGAAGGTAAAAAATGTTTTAATATTGTAATTTTAGTTGTTTTTTGTCCAATGTGTTATTTCTGCAGTGATTTATTGAGACCCAGATGATGAGGAAACTTTCTGACGACGTTTTGATTTGTTTTTGTTTCTGTTGAATTTCACTTCAGTTTAATGAATCTTGTCTTGTAACGGCTCCATCGAGCCATTTATGCTCTTCTTCTTCTTCTTCTTCTTCTTGTATTTTTCTTTGTAAAACTTAGATTGTATTTAGATGCAGAGAAAAGCCTGTTCTTTCTCAAACTAGCATGTTTTGTCATTACCGTTTTGCATTACCCTGATCTTAATGCATCACTGAGCTGCAGAGACACCATGGATCATCACCTGCAGACACGTTACAGTGAAAAATGAGACACACAGCAATCTGAATTTCAAATGATAAATATACTCAAAAGAACATAAATCATTGCAAAATGTAAAAAAATGAAATCAAAAAGAGGAATAAACAGTGAGTTTTGGTTTCTCTGGCCCTCCTTCATGCGGTTTCTGCGTAAACAATGATCCTGGAAGCAACAGGAAGCGTCTGGCAGCTTCTGGTTTCATCCTCACTGCTCTCCACTGAAGTGGCTGCTCTCGCCCCGCCGCCTTCCTCCTTCACCACCTCCAAACGGCTTCTCCACGAGCGCCGCGCCATCTGAGGCTCCACACTAAATCTGTTTCACCTCCAGACAAAATTATGCAAACAGAGGCTTTTTCTTGTTCAGTAGGACTCAAACTGAAGCTGCAGCAGGAGACAGGAGGTTTAATGTGGGTCGCAGTCGAGTCAGAGGTTTGATTTCCGTTTTCTGTGTCTCACTCTGCGGACATTAACATTCAGATTCAGGCAGAAAAAAGAGAAATATCCTGCAGAGTTGAGCTTTATCTTTTTATTAAACTTTACCTCTGGTTTGCTCCAACACAGAGACGCTGGGCAGGCAGCCGGATTGTTGAAGCAGAAAACTCCTCCTGGTTTCAAGTGTTTGTTTGAAAAATACTTATCGCCGAAGGGCTTTAACTGCAAAACAAACACAACCTTAGCAAGTGTTTTCAGTCTGGTTTCAGTGCTTGAAATAAAACAAAACTGACTTATAAGTAGCTTTTCAGCAAGATATAAGATTTCAAGTCAATATTTTGTTAATATTGATGGAAAAGTTCCAGTTTCACTGGTGGATTATTGTTACAAGTTAATAATCTGGAACCTTTTAATAAATCTTAAATCAACTCCTATATCTTGCTCAGAAGTTACTTGTAAGTTAAGAGTTTTTCTTATTTTGAGATATTTGAACTAGAAGTTGGATCAAAATACTCTGTAAGGTTGAGTGTTTTTGCAGCTGCCTCACTGTAACAGCTGAGATTTCCTCCTGCTTGGTGTGAAAACAGAAAAACTCAGTTTAGGCACAAAACGACAAGAAAGAAATTAAATAATTCAAATCAAAGTAAAAATCGACCTTCTTGCTCCATGAGGCTTTGGTTTTCCTACCACCCTTTTTTACTTCCACTAAACTTTCCATTAATACAGTACAAAGTGTTCTGTTCCGCTTACATTCAAATCATCTCATCTATTCCTTCAACCACTGAGTTTTGAATGTTCATAAAAAAACACATGAAAAATTTCACTGTCTGTGCAAAAAGAGCAATAAGAGTAAAATCTAATCAGTTCCAACCATAAATCTGTTCATCTTTTTTACTTTTAGTGGGAGTGAAATTTAAAAACAAAAGTGAAGATTTAACCTCATAAAATAAAACAATCAGCCTGTTTGACTTTTCATCAAGTTAAAGGTCAGTTCAACTTGGGCTCAAAAGATTTCACTGTGTCAGAAATCTGCAACTTTTAGTGGTTATTCAACATCTGACCACATATTTATAACACACTATTTACAAAAATAGAAGATTTTATTATAATGCAGTTTAATATGTCACAGCAGGCAACTTACCTTTAAATGCTGACTGTTTAAGTAATAAATGATTTTAAACAAGTTATAGTGGAATGTTGGCAAAATTGTATTTCCATACAAAAATAAATGATTGAAAAGATCAATAAATTAGAGTATAATTTACATACCAGGTGGCATGTTAAGGTTTTAAAAGATGAGAATTTGTTGACATTTATTTGCATATGTGAAAAGTTGTGGTTTGAAATTTCTAAAAGGTATTTTAAATATTCCTATTTATTTTTTTATTAACAGTCGACAAACTAATTTATCTGAAAACAAACTTTCAAACAATTAATTGGAGAAAACCGTTAAATAACGTCTGGTTTTATTAATGCAAAGTTTTAGCAACAATCAAGATCCATTTGGTAGATTTGATGTCGTTAATTGTTGAAGTTAGCTTAAATATTGACTAAGGCTAGAAGTACATGTTAGCTTAGCCATAATTAGCATCTAATGTATGTAAATTCTAGCTGGAGTTGTTATGCTAAACCTGCCCTCATCTTGCTAGATATACCATGCTAACCTATGTTAGCATGCTAACATGCAATGGTTAGCCGAGGCTAGGTGTAGCATGCTAATCCCACTGTTTACTAGCTGTTGTATTTGTAAAGGCTAACATCTATCAAACACTAATATTGGGCTATGCTACCTGTTTTAGTAGGTAGCATAGCCTTTAGCATTATGTCTGTTATTAGCTAGTAAACATGTTTACCGCAGCGCTAGATGAGTTTTCAGTGTTAATAGTTTGACTGAACCCAGCAGTTCCTTCAGGAGTTCATGGAAAAGGAGAATAATTGTCTCTAGTTTAAATCCTTTCTTTGTTTCGTTTCAGTGGTTTGGAGATCTGGTGACGCCGGTGTGGTGGGAGGACGTCTGGCTAAAGGAAGGCTTCGCTCATTTCTTCGAGTACGTCGGCACAGATTTCCTCTTCCCAAAGTGGAACATGGTGAGTGAGAGAAACTCTGCTGTCCTACATCAGTCTGGATCTTCAGGCCTGGAATTGGACTTTCTGTAAAAGTTAAACTACAATTTAGCTTCTTTTCAGTCAGTGGAAAATGTAACTCTAGTTTTCTGGAATTAAGCAATATTTATTTATTTGTCTAACTTAAAGATAATAGACTTCTGTTAAATCCTAGATTCAAATTTCCAAACGTAACATTTGATTTTTAGAATATTTTTCTAATTTTTATTCATTTTGGAATTTTTAAACCAACCTTTAAATAAAAAGCCTTTTTTATGAACATAAAACAAAATAATCTAAACCTCATGTCAACATTAGGAAAATTCAAACTGCAACAGTTTTAGAAATATTTAAGACTATTTTTTTACGTTGTGAAATATTAAAAAGGTAAAATTATCTTTTAATATTAAGTTTCTATCAACCTTAAGTTTAATGTTCTGTTTCTGCAAGTCTACAAAGACCATAACAGTTTGATAGTTTCTGAAACTGAATATTTAAATAATATTTAATTTTTTTACATTTTCTGCTTAAAAGTACGTTTTAGACCAAATTTTAAAAAATCGAATTTGTTTAAAAGTTCCACATTTATAGTGCAATTTTATATATTTCAGTCCGTGTCTTTCTTTATTGTTACATATGAACTAAAACTAAGAGTTTCAACTTAAATACTTATATTTATCATCAAGTATTACGGTTTCCTATCATTTTGATAATAAAATATTAACAAATTGGGGGTTTTTTCAGAGTGAAATCAATCATTTTCTAACATGTCTTATTGGAGGAGTGAAACAGAAACGTCGACCTCAGCTCTTTGAGGATGTCTGGGCTCCTCTGGGTGAATAAATGTGAATGAAGGGGAAATATTTCTCCACCTGCAGCGTAAACTTGGCCTCCTGCTGTTTCTTCTCCTCCTTTTCTGTGTAAAATGTGACTTAATTTAAGGCTGAAGTTAAAAGGTGAAGCTCTGTGGATCAATATCTGCTTTCCTGCTGCTCAGCAGATAATATTCAGCTGCAGCGGTTCTGCTCTATTGTTTCGCTCACGTTGCCAAACAAATATGCAGAGAATAATGGGATAAAATCCGGCTAAATTAGAATGTAATTCCTCGTCAGATTTGCTCCAGATGAGGCGGATCTGGTTAAAAATGTCTTCAGCTCTGCAGAACTTTAAATTACAGCAAACGGACTCCTTTGTTTCTGCTGAAGTGCAGCGTTATTCACCTCCACTACTGACTGGACTGAGGAGGCTTATCAGCTGCAGACACGCGGCCTGCCGCCGCCGCTGCCGCTGCTGCCGCTGCCGCTGCTGCCGCCGCCGCCGCTGCCGCCGCCGCCGCCGCTGCTGAGTTTTAAATCCCGGCTCATCCACTTCCACACGGACAAAAACGCTTTAAATTAAAACAAACAGCTGCAGACTGATCAGCAAGCAAAGAAAACTCAATCCCTCCAGGGAAGGCTGTATATGAAATATAAAATACATTTTAACATGAGTTGCCTTTCAGTAATTAAAGACTGAAACCAAAATGATTCAAACTTTTGGAGATTGATCCGATATTAATATCTGTATCGGTTCCAATATTGAAGAACATTCTGAATCATGTATCAATGACAATGTATTGGAATCTATACGTACAGATCAATACATAGTTCTCATGTGATGTCACACTTCTGTGAACTTTGTAACTGACGGCCATCTTGGTGGGCAGTTGCTTTGCAGTTGCTATGACAACAATAAAACTAGCTCTCACCTCGTTCCTCTATAACCTATAAACTATAGAAGTATATTACAACTATCTGAGTACTCTACCCTCCTCTGTGCCAATATCAGTGATATTTATCAGTGATATTTATCAGTGATATTTACTGTAGTGCCTACTGCCGAGCTAGCAGAATTAGCTTAGCTCATGTAGCTTTTAAGTGCTAGCTAAGACAGAGATGTAGCCTACCTGTTCATTGCTACATGTACTCACTCTGCGCGTCACCAGAACCTGGTTATTCACACGCAGAGTTTATGTTTATGTATTTATTAGGTTTATCTGATAAACCTCATAAATAACAGACAGTTTTGTCATTAACAGACAAACTGAACAGAACAGCAGGCCCAGTTTATGTCACAAGATCATTTCTTTTCCCTACATAGGTTTTTTAAACACTATATCTAAGAACTACTATAAAATCAAATGATAATCATTTGAAATAATACAACATGATGTTGACTACATAATCATATATATAAAACAATAAATATAAAAACATTAAGTTTAGATACAGTTCTGTTTTTACATGTTTTTTCTTGTACGTCCTTTAAACATCGATTGTGTCGATTTCAGTGAAGCTCCTCCATGTTGCTCACTCTTCCTGTTCACTAAGTAGTGAATTATATCGCAGTGTGAGATCGGAGCAGCTTGTTCACATCATCTGACATGCTAACGAGCCGATCCCGACAGCAGCCATCTTGTCTTTCATGGGTCCGCTGTGCATTCAGGTTCAGACTTTAGCACTCAGTTTAATTCTAATCATTTCACACAACTTTCTGGTCAGATTGATGGAATAAACTGGATTATTTTGCGTAGTCAGGAATTGGAGATGATTTTCCTGGAAGTCCATCTGTAGAGGAAGATTTCAGTTTACTGGGGATTGTTGCACCCGCTGGACGTAGAGGTGAACACAGGAAACATGACAAACAGGAGCGTAAAATAGTTCACACACACTGATTCAGTGGACAGGTTTCACCAAGAGGAAGTGAGTGGTCACTTTGTCATTTCAACAAAAGCTACAATAAAACTGGACCTCGTCCAGAACCTTGTGGAACACCATAAATGATGGATGTTTAGGGTGTAACTTCATGAAGATTTTCCAAAGTGTTTTGACTTTCAGAAACAGAAAAGATGAGATTTTTACCTGAAAGTATCAGATCGTCTGTGGAAAATGTCTGAACCGCTCACCTGCTGGTGAAGCCACACCTCCAGCTCTGTCGCCGTGGAGCGATAATTAAAGTGTTGCTGTGAGGCAGGTCTGCTACCCAAATGAGTTTAAACGGCTCCATGTTGGAGGAGGAGGAGGACAGGTGGGGAGGAGGAGTGACGCTCTGGAAGTGATGGAGGATCAGCAGACGGTTTAAAGTTCACCAGCTGCTCCTGAACGCAGCGTCTGTGTCTGTGTACTGGCTCAGTTTGGGTCCATCTGGTCATTATGAAGCAGCTGAACTCCCGTTTTCACCTCTCCAGGTGATATACAGTCTCAGTTCATCAGAGCTGACGTCTCATTTAGTCCGATTCTCTGCTCTGTTCCTCTCAGTCGTTCCAGTTTCATCCAAATGTGCAATTTAACTGATGAACTAATTGTGTGATTTGTGGTGGAAGCCGTCCAGTGTGTGTTTGCCTTCGCTGTGTTTGTGCCGATGTTCACAACGAAGGCGATAATCAGATCCATCTCCTGTTTAAACATCTAGAAAATCCAGGATTTAGTCAGATCCGACTGTCCCTTTGGTCCTGAAAGGATTCCTGGAAACTAATTTCTCTCTCAGACAAACACAGTTGGTTTCTGCTCAAATCAAAGCTTCTGGAAAAATACAGGCTTTGATTCACAGAATAACCATGGAAACTGACTATTAGAGGGAAACATCAAATTTACTTTGTAGGAAAGTTTATAAAACCCTCATTTAAAGAGCGATTTAAATGGTAAAAGGACGCAGTGACTGAACCCGGGTGGCTTCTGTGGAAATGAAAATCAGGAAACGTTCAACAGAGAAACAGTTGGATGTTTTTATCAGGTTTAATTTGAGTCACAAAACAAAGAAATCTGCTGGAGTTTTTGTTTCCTGCTGCTTTGAAACTGAATTGTTGGTTCAGTGAAGCTAATTCACACACAGGAGTTTCTTCTGTTGCATCTGAGCATTTTATCATGAAAATAAACACAAGTGAACATAAATAAATAAAAACTAAATAAAGCAATAATCAGAATAGTCCAACATCAACATAAAAGGAATATTCTTATTTAAATCTACTTTCTGTCCTTTTCTTCCTTTTTTTGGAAACAATCAGATTTTATTAGATGCATATTTTCAGTCAAGAGAAAATAAAAACATAAATAAATGAAGAAATGAAATGTGAAAACCACCGGTTTGATTTAAACATTTAGATTAAAGTCAGGCCACGTCTCATTCAGGTTTATTCACATCAGGAATTACACAGATCCATGGTAAACCAGGAATTAGACTCATTCCTGTCGATGCTGCTGATCTACAGGAGCCGCATCTAAACCTGCAGGCATCAGCATTTCTTTACACAATGGATAATCATTTAAACCTGGGTAAACACTGTAATCCATAAATTAGACAGAGCCGCCTCTGTCTAGATTTAGCCTGATCCCCGGGGTAAAGAGCGCAGAGCTCGTTAAAGCTGGACATGTTGGCAGAAATCAATTAAAAACCTGAAGTAAGGAAAGGAGAAGTGGCAGAAAATAAAGGATTAAAATATAATTTAAACTTTGGGTGGAATTAGAAAATAAAAGATCAAATAAAACACTTTAAATTAAATGTATAAAACTTTAGAGTCACAGCAAAACAAACGGATAAGAAAAGATTAACTCCTAATCACCAAATTAAACCTTTAATTTCCAGATAAATTGGTTTACGTGAATAAGAACTTGTTGATTTCTTTTAATGTAAAAATCAAAGAAAGTCTTAAAATCCTATTAAAGCTTTTGATTTAAAATCAGAACTTGTTACGTTTTGCTTTAAATGAGCCACTCATCAGATTAGTCTCATAACATTTCAATAATATTAAGTCAATAGAGGACGACCTCTGACCTCTGCAAGGAGCCAATGAGCAAAAGTGAATTAAAAATCAACTAATCATGAAGAATTATTCCCTCCTAATGTTGGAAATTTACCCAAATTATCTGATGTTTAGCTGTATTAACATGTTATGGATGCTTCTGGGTTTACTTTGACTAAGCCATTTCAAACTGAAGTGGGCAGAAGAGAATGTGGAGATTAAAAAGTGATAAATAAAGGTTACACATCATACCTTAAATATGTTGTTAGAGTTTAGCTTTGGGACAGTTTGGATGGTTGGTTTGGTTGAGGATGACGGCGCATCCATCCGGTCTCTCCATCGCTCACAGTAGAAACCTTCAAACGTCTCGACCTGTTTGGTTCTCCGTCGTGTTTGCAGGAGAAGCAGCGATTCCTGACTGACGTCCTCCACGAGGTGATGCTGCTGGACGGACTCAGCTCCTCCCATCCCATCTCTCAGGAAGTGGAGCAGGCGACGGACATCGACCGCGTCTTCGACTGGATCGCCTACAAGAAGGTAGACCAGCCGTTCCAACTTTTCTGCAGAACTTCATCAGTTTTTTCAAACCCAACATCAAAATGCTTCAGCTTCTCATCAGATCAGTGAGTTTCCCTCAAAACCAAGAAGTTCTGGTTGAGGGAAACCGTTTGGGCCGAGTACCTCACAGATTCAAACCAACCTTTACATCTGGAAGCTGGTTGGATTGAAACTGGCCACAATAAAACCAGAAGCAAGTTTTTATTTAGTTACTCACAGATTCTGAACGTGTTGAAATCAAAACAAGATGAAGGATGTCTTGGTGGGAGATTAGTGAGAAAACAGGCTGCGAGTTTCCCAGAGGATTCGTTCACCAGGCCTGTTTAATCCAACTCCAGTCCGTTTGTCTGGAAAGCTCAGTTCGGTTGGTGAGGTGTGAATGCTAAGCTAACTGTAGTTCGCCTACATATTTGATGATCTGATTAGTGAGTATTGACTCTCCCTGCTGTTCCTGTGCGCTGTCTGCAGGGGGCGGCGCTGATCCGCATGCTGGCCAACGTGATGGGGCAGCCGCTGTTCCAGAAGGGACTCAACGTAAGTCTGAATCTCTTTTTGAGGTTTTAATGTTTGAACCGACAGCCGGTTGGCAGCTTTGAAGTGTTCTTAAGAGATTTGTCACCGAGTCAAGTTGAAGGTTTCAGACAGACGATCTGAGCAGTCGGCGTCGGCAATAAGCCATATTTTAGAAACACTCTCACCGTTAACAGCTTATGGTAATTGTAGGGTTCAGCTGCGGAGGCAGTTTGTGTAAAAGCACTTTGGTTTGAGTTAAAGCACTTTTAGATGTTTCTCCTTCTTTTTGAAAGAAGCTTAAGCAGATTGAAGGAGGACGTCGTGTGTTGTAGTCTGTAAGATGAGGCTTCACTGAGTTTGGTCCAGACTCCCAACCACAGGCTTGGAAAACATTTCCACCAGTCTGGGGAAAATGTTACCTTCTGAATTAAAATTCAGCTTTTTTATGACTCAATAAATCTGCTCTGGTCTGATACCCTGCAGTTAACTAATTTATTGAGATTTTTGCAAATTAAAAATTAGTCAAGTAAAATAAAC
Organism: Alfaro cultratus; assembly: GCA_903066825.1. NCBI lineage: Eukaryota > Metazoa > Chordata > Actinopteri > Cyprinodontiformes > Poeciliidae > Alfaro > Alfaro cultratus. Next base: position 44,182 of record CAEFZX010025448.1, read on the forward strand.
TGCAGACGTTTGGAAACAATCAGTTATGTTACTGAATTAGTCTCACACAGACTGTGCTCAGGTCAGAGCAGCACTGCTTCGACATATTTCTACTCAAGTGACAGTAAAATAATCCACCTGTTTGCTTTAGCTGCTCCACTTTGAATCTGTCTGGTTGTTTGGTTAGAAAGATGCTGGAGTAGGGGATAATAATCATTACACATGGTTTCAACTTCCTGCTTCTCTCTCTGCTCTGCATCCATGAAAACTCATTTATTAAAGACCAAAGCAAAGACTCTATGTTTTGATAATTCATGTTTCCTTCCAAAGAACACTGCAAACACTTCTTTCTTTCTTTGTTTTTCTCTTTCTAGATAAAAAAATAAGAATAATTCAAATATCTTCAAAAAAACATGAAAGGCTCTGAAAATAAGCTGCTGATTCTGCAGCAGTCACACATTAATAAGTAAATCCTCAGTAAAAAGATCATATTCCTGGGATGATGTTTTTATTTTCTTTACTGAGTTCAAAGACAGAATCAGCCGTTGGCTGAAAAATGGATCAAAGACGAAGCTGGGAGGAGTTTAGTGACAGAAATAACTTTTAGAGAAGTTTGATTTTCCAACAGATAAATATCCAAGGAAAGCTCAGCCACAGCAGCCATAATTGGAGACCCAGGAGTCTCATTTGTGCATCAGCTCACTTCATTATGACAAACTTCGGCCAATAAAATGGAGACCAGCCGGTGCGCTTAAATTTATTTTACAGCCAGAAATTGTTTTTTCTAATCCCTAAAACTGGACTCAGATCACAGAGAAGTTCTGTAAAATATTATTTAATGCCCCCTGAAGACTGTTGCTTATTTTAATTTGCTCTAAATAAACAAGAAAATGCTTTGTTCATCTTCACACAGAATAAATGCTGCGGCAGAAATTTAGGTGACCCAGAACTTTCAGGAAACCAGGTTAGATATAAACGCTGCTGATTCCCAGGCATGAAGCTTCTGCGTCTATGAAAGGTGATGCAAATGCAATAAGACAATAAAAACAAACAGCAAGGCTTTTTACAGAATAGTAACAGAAAACAATCTTTAAATTTAGGTCATAGAATGAATTTTAAAGCCAGTGATTTCATTAATTAAGGAAGAAAAGATATAAAAATCTAACTAATTTAACATCGAGTTTGATCCACTCTGATCACTGAATTGTTTCACTTATACTTGAGAAATGGAGGCTGGAAAAATAAGATCTTTCCTTGAAAAATGGAAAAATTAAATAAACACACAGAGGCGGGAACTGTGTTGCGCTAAAGTTTTAGTAGTAAAATGTACTAACAGGTTAACCCTAAAGCATTACCATAAGCATTAGTTCGCTAGTGCTAGAGCATTAGCAGTGTTAGCATTAGCATCTAGCAGAAGCTATTGCTAAAGTGTTAGCTAACTTCAATTCAGCCTACATCTGCCCTTCAAATACAACAACCTTGAAGCACCAATTTAATTTCCATACATGTTTTATTACGTCCTTAGATCTTGTTTCTACTGTTTGTGTTTTATTTTTTTCTGTATGTTTCTCATTTGAAATAAAACATAAATAAAGGAGAAAAAAGAGACAGGAAATGAAACTGCTGTCTTCACCCACTTCAAAATAAGAGCATAAATGGAAATGGCTAACTCATAACGGTTGACAAGCAAAACTTATTCAACTGAAAGTTTACAACACAGCTGAGTCAATCAGAACTTTAGATTTCATTTTGGGGTACCGTACTTTCTGGACTGTAAGTCGCACCAGCTATAAAATGCATAAAAAGGAAGAAAAATCCATATATAAGTCGCACCAGAGTATAAGTCGCATTTTTGGGGGAAATTTATTTGATAACAAACAACACCAAGAACAGACCTGTCATCTTGAAAGGCAATAAAAATAGAATAGAGGCAACAACAGGCTGAATAATTGTACGGTTTGCTAACGTTACATGA
>CAEFZX010025450.1:0-16412 GCA_903066825.1 Alfaro cultratus
TTTTTCTGAATGTGAATGAATCAGGGATGTATTTTCTATTAAACTTTAATTTCTCTTTTATCCTTGGCTTTTGGCTGTGTCTCATCAGGATGTCTCAGAAGTCACTGGACTGTTCCCTACCTTTGGCAGCATAATCTAAACTTTTCTTGGACTTTTTGTGTATTTGTAAGTGAAATATCTTGATCTGACGTATTAAAATAATTTAGTCTATTAGAATTTTTTTCACACATTGTCTATGCTGTCCATAGCAGAGTTGACATAATATTGTAATAATTTTCCTGTAACAAATGTATGTGGCTAACGTTTAACAATTATGGCTTTATTAAAGTTTATTGTCCTCACAATAAAATATCTAAAAAAATACATGGAAATTTTAATCCAAATGCACATTAAATTATGGAATTGTGTAAATATGTTTATAAATATATCCCCGTAAAGGTATTTACGGGGATATATTGATTTATATCATCAATGTCGGTATAAAAAGGATTTGTCAGAATAAGTTGTATCAATTATAAACATTGTGCTCTTTATTCAGAAAGCCCCTAAAACAATTAATCACATCAAACAGTTAGAAACCTTGTCTTTGGTGCTTTCTTTGATTCCCAAATATATATTGTGTGTGAAAGAACGTGTCAATAACAGGAATTAACATAAAATACTTTGCAGAAAGGCACTTTGTGAAGTTAAGTCCATTTACTTGTACTGTATTAGCTTACTGGCAGATAGGTCACATTCAATATGGTGGACGCTGTGGCGTATCAGAGCAACGGGCCGACCCTCTCAATGAGGCATCTACGTATTCATGTCTATGGTCCTCATCTCAACCTGCTGCCACTGTTAGTCAAGCTCTGCACTGGAGACATCACTCCTTACTAGAAGGAGCTAGCTAGAGCTTGTTGAACACTACAGAACCTCATGCAGTCTTCATATTTGCAGGTCAATCTCTAAACCATGAAGTTCTTGATCCAAAGAACAGTTCTTTCAGATATAATATTTCCACCAGTGCTATTTTTTCATGTGAGATTTTTCTTAGAACAGAACTACAGCTAACTGACCATCAGATACATCAACATGACTGCTGATTAGATTTATAGAAGCTTTTGACAGCTGCATTTGTCCTGATCATGAGAATGGACAAAATCAAGTAAAATGATCATTTAGTGCCAGGATAAAAATATTGCAAAAAATGTTATTTTTCAGCTGTAAACCCTGTATATTGAATCTTTTATATTTCATCACTACGTAAAATAATCTGAAAAAGAACTGTCATCTGTAAAATATTTGAAAAATTAAGCTGCTGCCCATGACTAAATCTTAGGACGCTCAGGTGCTAAAAATATTTTCTGTTAAGAAGGAAATTATATTTGAGCTGAATGTATTTAAATTTGTCTGAATGTTTATCTCTGATACCTCAATCTTCTGGGCTCCTGCATCGACCCAGTACAGCAGCCTGCTGATGGGGTCAAAGGTCAGAGCCTCCACATTCTGCAGATCTTTCCTCACAATGACCTCCTGACCTGTGCTGCCGTTCAAACACAGACGCTGCAGAAGAAGCAGGACATAGAAACTGTAAAGGCCGAGGCGATGCAGGAAAGAGTAAAATGAATTACCTTCTCCAGAGCAACTTGGATAGAAGACGCATAAGGTCCAGCTCATACCTGGATGGTGTCCAGCGAGATGTCTGCCCAGTACAGGCAGTTCCTGTCATAGTCAAAGTCCAGTGCCACGGCTTCCCTAAGGCCAACCAGAGGCAGAGGCTGGTCGGCGCCGGTGGCCAGGTCATAGCGGTGGATGGAGTTCCTCACGGCATACAGGATGAACTCATTACTCTCTGTGAAACACAGCACACACTGATTCAGGTTAGGGCATTTCTTACGTAAAGGCAACCAAAGACTTGTTGTAATAACCTCCAACAGGACAGGGCAGCATCTCTCCGTTCAGCCTGGCCTCAACGTCTCCCCCACTGCAGCTGTCCCCCGGTACCTTCCTGTAGCTGCAGCAGCAATACAACAGTTTCTCCTCAGCAGGAGGGCGGATGCTCCTCCCACTAACACACCAGTAGGAATCAGTGAAAAGATTACCCATGTCCTTCTTGTGATGAGCACAGAAAAAGTAATCCAGAACTTAAATCAAACTGGAGAAGTACTGCTGAAATCAACAAAGTCCTTTAAATCTTTTCAGTTTACATTTTGTCACAATATAACCACAGACTTCAAGGCTTCACATTAGAATTTCAGGTGACAACCAGACGTAGTGAATAGTTGGAAAGCAGAAAAAAGCTGATATATGGCTCTCATTTAACTTTGACTAGGCCATTCTAACACAAGAATAGACTCTGATCTAAACCATTGTGTTGCAGCTCTGGTTGGATGTTCAGGGTGGTCGTCCATCCTCCCATCAACTCTGACCAACTTCCATGTTCCTGATGAAGAAAAACATTCCCACAGCATGATGCTGCCACCACCATGTGTTCAGAGTGATATTGTATTATGTTTTTAACCAAACAAGTTTGTGCATAGAGGCCAAAAAATTTTAAATTTCAGTTGCACTTGACCACCTACCTCCACACGTTTGCTGCACTGCTGATGGCTTCTGCAGATGGAACTTTAAAAGACTCCTTGTTCTCTAACAAACTTCCGTGCCACAGAACAGCTGTATGTACACTAAACTACACAAGTTCTTAACAAGGACTTCTGAAGGAAATAGGGCTGAAACGATTCCTTGAATGATTCGAGTACCTCAATTCTTAAAATTCCTTGAGGAAAATTTACCTGCCTCAAAGCTTCGTTAATTTATGTTTTATTATTTAGCGCACCATGTTCCGGCCAGGACATTACTTGAGTTGCGTGGAGCTCTGACTTCCGCCTCTGATTTGTTGACGAAAGCTAAGTGTTAGCAGCATAACGTCTGATTTTCAAGTTCGGTCCATCGGGATTTTATTTATTGATGATAATGCCTGGGTTTTCATCGTTTATGGGGGACCAATAAGCATCCTTAAAATGACTGGCGCGATGCCTGGAGTACGGCAGCTTTTCTCCTGCAGTTATATGCAGTTAAAACAAGATAAAATGTGGAAAAGAAGGTTGGAATAATTTTGTAGCTGTTACTCTTGTTTTTCAGTTTTAAAATCTGATATGAACACTTCATGAGAACATGCGTGGGGCTAAAGTCTTATAGCAATTTATTTCTACAAATTAAAACAAGACATCTGTGTTCTGAGAGGTCAGAGATGCAGAGTTTACCCTTTGCTGCGGTGGTAGCTAGTACCAATGGGACAAGGAACTGCAGGAGCATAGAGGTCTCCCAGGAACTCCGGGTCAGGTACACACACTTGAAGAGACAAGTCTTCACTCAGCTTAAAGCCATAGTCACTGGAAGGAGAGGGAGGGTGGAGAGAAACACACTCAGATTAACTTCTGCACTCTACAAGCAGTGAAGAAGGTAGTGCTGCTAGAAAGCGGCAGTGCTGCTAGAAAGCGGCAGTGCTGCTAGAAAGCGGCAGTGCTGCTAGAAAGCGGCAGTGCTGCTAGAAAGCGGTAGTGATGCTAAAGCAGCTGGAACACAATCTAATCATCTGTATCACCAGAGAGCAGAACAGGTTTCTCAGAAGAAGCAGATTTACTTTTATTGTAATTGTGCAAGAAAGCACAACATTTAAAAAACAGAAACTTTCGAAGGCAGTGAAAATAAATAAATAATTAATTTCAATAAATCTAAAAAATATACTAGAAACACATGAATAAATAAATGAATGAATGATGTTCAGGGTTTGGGATTAATTTGTGATGTTCAGGGCAACAACAGCTCTTGGGTAGAAACTGTTTTCACTCTGTTAGTTCTTGTCTATATTGCCCTGAAGTCCCTCTCTCAGAGTAATAGTTGGAAGAGATAGTGGCCAAAGTGTGAAGGTCCCTCACCATTCATAGTCCTGGCGGGTGCAGGAACAGTTGGAGATGGTGACGGGCCTGTCAAAGTCTTCCCCATTGAAGCACGTGGCGTGAGGAGCTCTTCTCTTGAAGGTCACCTCCCTGCCCAGCAGACACTCGTTACCATGCTCGTCTGATGGAGACCAGCGCTTGTAATCGGCCTCAGAACACGGAACACCTGGACAACAGAGGAGTACTTTGACTCCTGACTTCACCTCATTAATGCTATCTGCAGATAGAGACTTTGCAAATAGAACAAGACGGAAATAAAATCTTCAGCTTTGTTCCCTTGTTTTAAAAATTATTTTGCTGTCATCCAGAGTTATCACACCTTTTGATTTTTTTAAGGTAAGAAATAAAAAAACAAGAAAGGCATTCATATTCAAGTTGAACATTTCACCAACTTAAGTTTAAGACCTTTTAAGACATATATAAATAGGTATTTCCAAAAGTATTCGCTCTGACTGACTAACATATGAGTTTAAGTGACATCCCATTCCTAATCCATCAAGTTCAATATGACACTAGTCCACCCTTTGCAGCTATAACAGCTTCAAGTCTTCTGGGAAGGCTGTCCACAAGGTTTAGGAGTATTTATGGGGATTTTTGACCATTCTTCCAAAAGCACATTTGTTAGGTCACACACTGATGCTGGACAACAAGACCTGGCTCTCAGTTTCCACTCTAATTCATCCCAAAGGTGTTTTATCAGGTTGAGGTCAGGACTCTGTGCAGGCCAGTCAAGTTCATCCACACCAGACTCTGCCATTCATGTCTTTATGGACCTTGCTTTGTGCACTGGTACACAGTCATGTTGGAAGAGGAAGAGGCCAGCTCCCAACTGTTCCCACACATCTACAAGTCCAAGCCATGTACCCCTCTTAGTGCGTATGTCTTCTCACGAGCCATACGCATCGTAGCTTAGTGCTTCTTAGTATGTCTCTCTAAAGCATCTGAACCTTTTAGCATAGAATCCATGTAGAAACTTATGGGTTGGCGACAGAAGTGACAGAAGCAACTGGAAATAAATACATTTTTACTTACCCATGACAGATGCAAAGAAGCTAGCTAGACAGGGCATATTAGCAGCGAATTAGCTGAATAACCTGAAGAAGCCTCTGACAGTACGTAGACTGCTGCTGAATGACTGTCATCACATGCTAAAAGCTCAATATTAAGCAGCAGTCGATATTTCACATTAACATGCCCTGGATGACATCATCAGTGGCTAGCAATTCTGCTAATTCGCCTACTTTTATTTTTTGCTGCTCCTCTTTAACTCTGTCTGGATTCTGGGATATAATTATCTCTGGAAAAGATGCTTCGAACGTCCACCTTCTCTTTCTGCTCCGTTGAGATGCTGCCTTGTTTCCACGGTTATGCATTGTTACAACTCTTTGAAACTAAAAAAGTAAGATAAAAAACTCTGTGCTGGGAGAATAATTATCAAAACATTTAACTCTCCCCCCAAAAAAAAATATGAACAACAGCCAACAAAATGAGCAAATCAGAATTAACAGAGATACTCCAACATGCTACCATCATGAGTGGCAAAGTTATAGATATGTAGGCAATTCAGAAGAAAAAGAAAAACAGTAAATTGCTCATGTAAAAAAACACAGCTCATACTGCAGCCATATGGATGCTTTACACCTGAAGCAAAACTGAAAACTGTGGCCAGATTTGATATGAAACCTTAGGCCAGTGGTGCTCAAGTCCAGTCCTCAAGGGATACCATCCTGCAACTTTTAGATTCATCCTTACTCCAACAGACCGGGATTAAATGGTTGAATTCCCTCACCAGCTCTGAATTCAGCTCTGAACAGGCAAGGTAACAAGTCATTCATTTGATTCAGGTGTGTTGGAGCAGGGAAGCATCTGAAATTTGCAGGACGGTACCTCTTGAGGACTGGACTTGAGTACCACTGCCTTAAGCTGTCACAGTTTTCACCCGAGACTCAGAAAATGCACGTTTCCAGAACAGCCTTCTCACTCTCCAACCTACCCAGAACATCGGAGGTGTTGACCTGCAGGATGAGCCAGCTGTGCCTCTGCTCAGCGTACGAGCCAAAGATGGTGAAGATGGTGCTTTTCTCCCCTGGCTCTGTCAGCAGCTGGTACACATACACCTCCTTGTCTGAGAACTTAAATTCAATCCACGTCTCGCCTTCGTTGGTGCTGAACCTGCAATCAACACATTACATTTGATTAGATTTTATCCACTGTGAGAGCGGAGAAGATGTCAGAAGGAAAAGTTAAATAAAAGAATCAATTATTTATAGAGACAAACAGAATTGTAGCTAGATAGCAAGCTAGTAAGGGCATGTTAGCAGTGAGTCATTGGTAGCTTGGAAGGGTTCACAAATGAAACCTTCCAAGCTTTCCAAGTCACTATTTGCATCGTTTCCCACTTTTCAGTCTAACTTACTTCAGATGTTTGGTGGAGCCTCCCTGTATGATGGCCATCAGGATACCACCATGGTCCCCCCAAGTGTAAAAGTGAGGGCCTGCCAGAGCCTGAAGGAAATGAAAAGTGAGCTATGTATAAATATAAAAAGTATATGGGGTAGAAGCAGAGTGTGGTTGGCATCTACTTTAAATTTCAGGAGTTTGTGCTGGTTATCATTTTTGCTTTGCAGAGTCCCAGAATTTTGAACAAAGTGAATACAACCCCAGATTTGGGCTGAAACAATTAATCGGATTAATTGTGATAAATCGATTATTAACCCTCCTGCGGTCTTAGTGCGACGCTCAGGAGGAGCACAGCAGATGTCATCATGGTGGGGAGCAGGAGGGGCCGTCGGCTCCCAAACCCACCCAGAAAAAAAAAAACTGGTTAGTGCAAGCCTGCTGGTAAAAAAAAAAAAAAAAAGTCTTTGTACTGCGAAGTGAATCATAGAACCATCTTGTGATATCCTTATTGTAGAACATTTTTCTTTTAGCAGCACTGCAAATAAAAAAATAAATAAATAATCATGCAATGTTTATGCAATAATTTGGAAAAGTCAGATATAAATGAGATTTTTTTTTGTCTGGAAGAGAAAAGAACCCTGCTGGGTTTAGTACCGACACCAAAACGCAGAAGCTTATGTACCTTTCTGGGCAGTACAATGACTACAATGTGTTATTTTTTATTGCCAGATACGCTGCCTGTGACTCAGCTGTGTTGTTCCTGATATCATTGTCACATTTCGTACTGACCTCTTTCCACCGGGCTCCCGCACTGCTTGATATGTACACATTGGGCTTGTTGGCCAGATTCCTGCCAATAGATCCTGCAGCCAGACAACAAAAAGGCGTTTCACACAGTGACAAACCCACACAAAGGAATAGGCACAGTCTCTGGGAATTTCCCCCCAAACATTTCAGGTTCTTCATTACTTCTGGTTTTATTTTGGCAGGACTGTGGGAAGTTTCACTGCAATATTTATATCAGCAATTGAAATTTGCCCAAGTTTCCATATTGGTTCATCCCCAGTGCTTTTTCCTGGACCTGTTACACCTGAGACCAAATCTCAGATATCGAATGGATGAAAAAAAAGATAGCAAAGGTATTCAGTTTGGTTTCAATTTACCCCAAACTGCTCTTGGACTTAATGGCCACTAATGCCAGTCGATGCATATTCCACCAAGGACCATCCTGTCCAATTTGCTGTCTCAACCACCACATAAGTTCTGTTGTACTATTTTTTATAGAAGGTACCAAATAGGGGGAATGTGTCCCTAATTTGGCATTTTGCACAGCTGAATGGTTGCCAAGGGAGATTAAAGGATTTCTTATGTTTCTGATGACGGATTAACATGATGTAATGCTCAAAAAAGTCAATTTTACTTAATACTGCCCCTTTAATTATTATGTTTTTTCATGTGAAAATGTGGGCCAACTTCTGCTGTGAGTCTCCATTTATTGGCTGATTTATTGGCGCAGACTTCCATAACTTTGGGGGATTGGTGATCGACCGATACTTACATGTGAAGACAATCTAATCCCGTGATCTCTTCTGGCTCAGCAGATGTTTAAAAAGTAGCCACTGTCCTGCTCTGCAGTGAGAGAGGGATGACTTACAGACCTGCCCATCAGGTCATGTCTGAACATAGTCACCCCACCATTGCCAACTAAGCAACTTTTTTGCTATATATAGCAACATTTTAGACAAACAAAAAAACAAATTGGTACGACCAAAATCAAAATAGACAGGTAAGGATTTTCAAAGATTGATAATAACCGATCGGCTAGAAAACTGCAATTGGTGCAGCCTTACTTAAGATGGAATACATACACACATATTCATGACATTCTTTGATTAAATTAATTTGTCTTAGGTGTAATTACAATAGTTAAAAATTTTATTTGTACCAGGAGTCTTTCTCACCTGAGAATGTGGACCAGTACTGGGCTGAGTCTGTGCCTTCAAGTAATTGTAATTGGAGAAGTTTCATATAACTTATAAGCTGATGTAAAAATAATGTTTGTTTTAGATACATAAATTATCGTGCTCAGCAGCAAACTAATATATCACCAACTACAGCTTAGAGTAGTTCATTGTGTAGTCTGATGTAAAAACATTTTTGTTAGCCAATGTCAAACATGGCGAAATTTTAATTATTGCTATCAAACGTTATCAAACATGTCGTTTTGAACCCAAAAAACCCTCAGAAACATTTAGGGCCAACCACAAGAATCAACTCATTTAAAGTTAAAGCTCAGTTTCACACAAATACAAACATTGTAACATAAATGTTGGGTTGTTGAACTGGACCGTTCAAGGTCGCTATCAAGCTACGTTTCTATTAGCAGCTGCAAAAATTGGTTGAGTAGCTAAATTAAACAGCTGCTCTACTGATAATCTGTCAGAGTTGGTATGTTGGCAGGTCACTTTTTTTTTTTTTTTTTACTGAACCAAAACACAAATTCAGCAACACATCTACAAGTTGTCAAAGTCAACAGAATAACTGAAATACTTCTCTCTCACTATTTTTTAATAAAACTTTATCTTCTTGTCCTAGTGTTGACAATTAGTAGCAAAGCACTGCGTCTTTTCTATACATTTAAGATTTATCATGTTATATTGATAACTTGACAGCTAAGAATAGTAGTCATCGTCAGCGAGCAGCTTTTTGCCCTCCAGTAGGGAGATGGGGATGGGAACTGGAGTGCATGATGTAATGCTGCAACAGGTCTATAGTATAAAATAACATTGGGGATTATTTAAAAATATAGTGATATATATACCATGTATTGTGATTTAGCAAAAAAATTCTGGATATTAGATTTTTTCTCACACTGCCCAGCCCTACTTCGAACCTCTTCCCATTAATGAAATAATCGTCAATAAAGTAATCAGTTCATTGATAGCTGGAGTATACAGATTCCAAAATAAATTGATAAAAAATTGATTAAAAAAAACAAAACAAAAAAAAAACATATTCAAAGCAGCAATTAAGGCAAAATTGTACAAGAAATATATACAATTTACATTTAAGATAAAAACACATTTCTCTGTTAATGTGTTTTAGCCAAAACTAGTCAAGTGGCGGTTTTACCTTCACCTGCTTTGCTATGGTATTGCTAAAGTGGTTAAATGAAAAATCTGTAGAATGTGCCATTTCTTCATTAATCAATGTATCATAAGATTTTAAGTTAAAACCACAAACTTGAATGGATTTTATTGTACTTTTTCTGATAAAGTATTGTGCAATTCATAAAGTGGAAGATTTTCTAAGTAGCTGCAAAAACTCTGAACTATGTATCTGAACCCCCAGCAAAGGGATTCTTGGAAACTCTGGAGAGATCCACAGCTCAGATGTGTTCTGTAAATCTGGCTTCTATGGAAGACCCTATAAAAATCATGGTTCAAAAAAAAAGAAATACTGACATCAAACTTGATGTTTGCAAAAAGCCATTTAGGTGACAGAAAACATGTGGAAGAAGCAGCCTTGGTGATTGGGAGTGTAGCAGGATTTTCTAACGTCTGTAACACTTCTGGCACTCCCACCTGTGGCCATGATGAGTCCTGGAGCCGACTCTTTGGATAGAATGGACATCCTCCTCAGCTGGATGTTAAACAGCTGGCTCCAGCGCTGGGCCAAGTGGAGAGAGCAACCTTTACTGAGCTGGGGGAGGAGAAGCGGAGGGAAGTCAGACGTACTGAGGAGAACAGGAGGACTCTACGCAGAAAGTAGGAGTTATTCTATATTCTTTTTGGTGAAGAATATAGAATAACAACTGCAATAATGTCAAGACAGGCTAATGCAGTATTTTCAGATTATACTGCTTGCTTTTTTAGCTTTAAAGGGGACACATACAAAATCCAGTATTTTTTAATGACTATTTTTGCATACTTTGAGTGCTTATGAGTGAACTAAATGTAAATTTATTTTCTCCCGGTGCTGTGTAGATATCTTTATATTCTTTTCGGGTTATATTCTTCAGTCTGTTCATTTTTCTCTATTCGATAAAATGTTTTTCTTTTCTAAGACGTCACTAAATTTGTATATTGAACTGCTAAACAAGGTTATTACTTCTGGCTAATCAGTTTTGTGAATTTGCCATGTTTTTCCTTGCAGCGAATTTGTAGTCCCACTTCAGTTGTGCCAACATTTGGAAGTAATTAAATCAAAATGTTCGGTTGGTATGTGTATTAACGCACACAGTTCCTTACATTGCCTCCAGCCTCTTTGAGGTGTCCGAATAAATTACTTTTCTTGGAAATGTATGCAGCTCAGCGGAAAAAGTCAGTTTGCACTGAGCACTTAAGGACGAGTGCTTCAGCAACCTCTGCCAGTATCAAGATGGATTTTCCCAGACTTCGTGTGATTAAGGATCAGTTCCTTCTCTTTTCTAAAACAAGGTACGCAGCAAAGTGGTAAGCTGCTAAAAACACTAAAATGACAGCAAAGCCTATTTTAAACATACATTTTTTTGTGTTGAATATGATGTCGTGGTCATTGATTTGTGTAACAAGGTGGCCTTTTGCAGCTGGATTTTACGGTGAGGATGAAAAGTTGAGGCAGACAACCACCTCAGCTCTCAATGACTTTAAAGAGGAAGTATTATGTATTTTTAGGCACATGTAATTTTATAGCACAATTATGTAACCATGTTCAGTTGTTATGAAACTTCTGTATATACCAAATATGACCTAAAAATTTTGACTTTTTAATTTAATACCTTGAAATTGAGTTTTCCTGCTCTTTCCGATACTCAACCTTCAAGAGGTCTTCACAACACGGCTCCTCTATTAATGTTTTTACCAGTGTTGCTCTGAGAAGTAGGCCCTATAAGGACCTCAGCAGATATGCAGTTCTACCAGGTGTTTGCTAATTGCTGCTGGCTAGTCTGAAGGAGCTGAGTGCGTTTTGCACAGCTGAATGGTTGCCATAGAGATTAAGGGGTTTCTCAAACAACACAGGTATGTTTTTGATGAGCGAACAACATTGTGACATGATGTAAAAATTAAAGTCAATTTTACATAATGCTGCCACTTTAAATAATTAGGAAACTGTTCTTAATAATAATGTGGAGTTTAGTTGTTGTTTTTTTCTCAAGGGACAAAAAAAAAACTTCCCACTTGAAAGCACCAGGTGGTTTGGACCCTGCTGTACCTGGCAGTCCACTGTTCCTCCCAGGCTGTCGGCAGCAGGTGCCTGCAGCAGCTCCCACGTCCCCCCCTTGTCAAATGTGATGACCGAGCGCATGTTGTCCTCGCTGACCGAGCCGTTGATGAGCGTGGCAATGAAAATGCCCCGGAGTCCCTCCACCCGATGCACATCTGCAAACGGTTCGTTGGCAAAGTACCTGAAAGCCAGCCGAGCAACAGTAAGCTACCTTAAAGGAATGGTCAATCAGAGGCATTGTTAAATTAAACATGAATAAATTCAGCTGCCAAATATCTGAAATAGCCGGCTAAACAAAACAGTACATACAGCACTGATCTGATTAGCAGAGGACAAGCTGTCAGAGACACTAAATGAATCATCAGGAAGGATCACACCTGAACCAACGCTGGCTATTCCTCCCAATAAAGTTGAGAAAAGACAACAAATCATCAATAAATATGAGCAGGCTGATGCTTCATATCAAATAACAGTTTTAGTGTTTCTATTAGATAAGGAAGCACATGCTGTCCGTGTTTGGACGGCCTTTGTTTTGACACCGTTACTAAGCATCTGCTTGCAGAGCTGGAGACTCAGAGTCCCAGAGGTTACTATGGTAACGACCTTACTAATGGTATGATACGGTTGCTGTTAGATAGCACAGCAAGGTCACAATGGGTTCTGTTTAATGTTACATGATGCTAAATGAAATTCTAGCAATGTATATGTTTCACTGTTATCCAATGACACAAAGGATTTAATCACGTTTTACCCACTTTGTTGTACCATTAACAATATGGAATCAAACATCTAACAGTAGAAAGACAACCTATATACCACTGATCAACAGCTGCACAAATAGAACTTTAGCTTTAATAACATAAAGCTACATAATTTTTAAGCTTAATCAGTAATATTTTTATAACAAATTTATGTCAGATCATAATTTCTTGGGTAATGTCAAGTTGTCATAACAAAGACATTTTGAATAATGTCAACTTTGTATTAAAAGTGTCATGATTTACCGAATGACACTTTATGACAACAGTCATAAATATTCATGAAGACTTACTCATGTTCATGACAGTGTTATGTCATGTTTATGACGGTGTCATGACAGTCTTATTCACAACCCGTCAAATAAAATGTTACCAAAAATTGTGAGTTTTCTTTTATGGTTTTATTTTTTATTTATAAAAAAAATTAAAAAACGTAATCCAAAACTAAATGTGGATCACATTTTTATTGAGCGGTGTTTACTCCAATTCCTCTAAACAGTGTTTGATACATTCCCACTAATCTGCTACTGCGTCAATAGCAGAGCATTTTTTTGTATAGCACTTTGGAAACGATTAGTGCACTTAGCTTCAACTAAATAAAATTTTCCAGATAAATTCTACAGCACCAATTTACTTGGTTGTTTTGTAGTAAACTGAAAGTGACAGTCTACATTGAGAAGATGCAGTGTTTGTGAAAACATGTTGGACTCTTGGACATTACTAAAATTGTCTGAATGTTTTGTTATACATGTTGAGAGAAGTACTTCTCCTCTAACCTCACAAATATATATTCTTCAAAAAGGTCACATTTGCAGTAGAAAACAGTCTTTGTGCTGAATTATTGTGCTGATGTCAGCTTCTCACCAAGACACACAGCCCCATAGCAAAGCAGAATCCTCAAAGTTTGAATTAATAAAGATATAAATGTGCATCAGATCCACAGCATTTAACCTTTCAGTGGTTGTGGCTTGATGGTCGTTCAGGAGGCTTCACTTCTGCTGCTGGGTCAAAGATGTACGGTTGTACCACTGTGCGATTGAAACCATTTTCACATATCTGAGCTAATGCAAAGACTGAGTTGGGAGGGCGTGGCCAGCAGCAGCTCCTTGCATAATCCTGACATTGTGCTAAAATAGCGCATTCCTAAATGAACTCAAAACAGGAAGAACTGATCTGGTGAATTCTCAATATCTGAGAGTAATTTTGTGTATTAAAAGTAATGAATATGTTTTGTATAGGCCACTGACCTATTCCAGCTTGAATCTAACCAGGCATAATAGTGGATTTTAAATGCTAAAAATATTTCAGTCATCATCAAGCAATCCTATTTAGAGACTACTGTAAGTTAAAAGTGTACTATCAATATGAAATTCTGAAAATCTTTAATCAAATCAGGCAAATCTTACTTAAACAATTTCCTCTTGGTGTTATTGACAGATGACTAAATCTGAGTGCGCGTGCGTGCATGTGTGTGTTTGCAGTACCGGATAAGTGTGTTGCTGCCTGAGCCCCCAGGACTGTAGTAGAGCACATTCTCAAGTGACAGAGAGAAGGACAGGCCCTGTGTGTCTGAGATGTACAGGTGTGTGGCATTGTTTGTGTGGTTAACACAAACAAACACCTGGTCCTCTGATGCATCCGCAATGTAGTACTCCTGTTGGATGGGCGAGGAAAGCAGCAGGTCACTTAGAGTTCAGACCACCCAGTCACGTCTCACACACACACACACTCAAAGAACAGTGAACATCACTGCCTAGCACACCAACACAGTGATGTTTAAGCTGAACTTGATCTATACCTGCAACAATTGTCCCAGAGTTGCATCTCTGATTTTTTAGAAACAGGAACAACCCTGTTCATTTTAAAACTCACTGTGATTGGATGTCGGGTCATGAACTGGGCAGCTTTCATCGGCTGGCGGTTGTAGGAGACCCAGAGTTGAACAGATGATGGGTTATGACTGCCCAGCAACCTCTAGGAAGGTCATAGAGACAGAGAAAGAGACGGAGACGTTCATTAAACTCCTCCTCCATACAGGGTCCGATATCAGGAACTTTCAACTAAATCACCCAACAAAATCCAAAAATCTTCCTTTCATTGAAAAAAAGAGAGCACAGCTTCTAAACCCAAGTTATCTACTGATATTTTAGAAACTGCATTTCGTCTATTAAAACCTGATATATCGTAGTGGTTTGGGAAAAGAAAAGTAAATTTTCATAAGAACCATGACTTCTTTACTACAATTCAGATTCATAAAAAAAAAAAAAAAAAGATTAATAAAATAAGACAAATCCGCTGGATTTTGGCCTCCATTTTGAAACCACCAAGTATGCTCCAATATGAAAATATTGGGCTGGAATTTCGTTATGCAACCAGAAAAAGACGTGTTATTCAATGACGGTACAGACATGTCCTTATGGACAACATAATAAATTTCAAGTTGGCAATGAATTAAGTTTTATTCTATTCTTTATTGGCAACAACATCTATATTGTTTAAGGGTGGGCATTTATTGTATTGTTTGTTTATTGTGACAAATTTCTTATTATGATAAGAATTTTGAATCATCATAGCAATGATAAATTCCAGTTAATGATGCCTGTATTGTTGAGATAGTGAGTTTTACTATTTCCTCCACTGTTTGTTCAATGACAGCAGTTTAGTACATCAATGAACTAAAATTACACTTTTCTATGTGGCTGCTACACAAACACATTACAAATGAGAATGTTTTTCAAGAGCAGTGTTTGTGTTTCTGGTGTTATCATTGCTGTGACACGCAGTGAGACGAAGACAGTTATCTAAAAAATATATGAAATAGTAATAAATAGTTCTTATTATCACTTTTAGCGTTATCACAACAGTACCAGAAAATATTGCAATAAAACTTTAAGTTCATATCCCCCATCCCTGGTATTGGCAGATGTCTGTCAGTTTGGTATCAATCTGACAAATAAAAATGTGCAGATGATAATAGCACATTTTGGGAAGGACAGGGGTTGGTCATGTGACAGTGATAGCAATGCAGCAAAGGTTTGTGTGAACATAGCAGGGAGGCAATGTCAGTGGTGTAATCGGGGGGTTTTAATGGTGTTAAAAACATAGGGTACGGAAATATATAAAATATCAGTATCAGTTATCAGCCATCACAGCAATATTAATATTGGATATTATTATCGGCCCAAATTTTTACATGGGTTTATCCCTACAAAAAGGTCTAACTACAGTCTGGTTGAGCTGAGTCTTTACTCACAGCAAAAATTCAACTGTTAGTCAAAAGCACCAAACTGGCTCATTCATGTCTCTTGTTTCCTTCAAAAACGCCTCGTCTGTCTCCCCCAACACCAGCACCACCAAAAAAAAACAAATGTCCTGATAAATTCCACTTCCTGGTGTCCTCTGGACAAGTGGAAGTAGCATCATCATAAAAGATTTCCTATACTGATATTTAACATTTGCACAAAAAAAAAAACAATTAATTACAAAATTAAATCTCTCAGGGGACAACTTCACTGCAAAAAGGACCTTTTTTTTTACTTTTGAAGATGTAATTAAAGCAGTACATCTTACAATGTTATTAAAGCATTGTAAGATGTACTATTACAGCTGTAATGCTGATGGTCTCTAATAATGAACTGATTCAAATTGTTAAAAAGTTCAAATTAGTCCCGTTGGTGTTTAAAATAAAAATAAAATAAAGGAAGATTGAATGTCTAAGCTGTTGTTAACAAGGTGACCAATGCACATTGGCCGGACACCTTATTAGGTATTAGGGCGAGGAGATATAGGAAAAAGACCCAATCACTATTACATTTTTCATATCAGTCGATATCGATGCCGGATAGAAGGGCCAAGTTGAACATGTCATCAATCATCATACAACTGCTTTGGACCAATAAGATATATATCTTAAACTAAAATCTTCAAGAATTACAGGAGAACAAAATGGGACACCTTCTTTTGTTGATGTCACATAAATAGAAAAGACATGGAAGTGTACGTTTCCAAAGTCTGTTCATCATATAGGTTTTTTCATATATATATATATATATATATATATATATATATATATATATATATATATATATATATATATATATATATATAT
>CAEFZX010025451.1:0-23299 GCA_903066825.1 Alfaro cultratus
AAGTAAAGTACAGATACACGAAAATTGTACTTAAGTACAGTAACGAAGTATTTGTACTTCGTTACTTCACAACACTGCATAAAACATTAGTATTATGTTGCCATGTTGGTCATTCACATCCCCGGGCATGCCGCAAAGTGTGTTTCCTTGTTTAATATTCTAATCTCAGATCTCAACCAAGGACTAGAATCAATGTGATGTCAAACTTTTTCTTGTGAGAAAAAGCTCTGTTTCAGTTTCCCTTATTGAACAGAAAACTGTTAAACATAATTTTATTTATCCTGTGACTGGACTTTCACCCACTACAATGTTGTTTGCCTATTCCCTGCTGCACCTTCCTGCCTGTTTGACCTGCTCTGTGTAGAGGAGAGTGGAAAAGAAATCATTCATTACATTTTATGATGTTCAAGGCAAGGCACTTGGTTTATGAAGCAAGATCTCTTTTAGTTTTGTTCCCACATAATTTAGTTCGACTGCACTGAAATATGTTATGAGTCAAATCATCAACAAGACATATCAAAACATCGAGTGAACCTGATGGCGTCAGCTTAGAACTTCTGCAAATGTTCATGTTTCAACTTAAATTTAGAAAGAAAGAGTTTTGCAGAAACACCTTTTGGTCATTGTCGAGATAAATGGGTACTGAAGGATCCAATGGAGTGAACTAAATGGGACCTAATGAGAAGGGTAGTATATCCAAGACTGTAGTCAAGTAAGAGTAGAAATACTACAGTACATTTTATAGTGAAAAAGGACTCAAATAAAAAAAAAGATTTTAGTTAGAGTAAAAAAGCATTTGGTAAAAAGTTTACTAAATTTCTGAGTAACTTTTTGATTATAACATCTGAAGAAATGTGTGAAGATAATAATCATACAAACAAAATTATAAAGTTAGGTGCAAATTCTGGTGTTTTAAAAAAATGAACAAAAAAAGATGAGTAAAATCAAAAAACATCATAACCAAATAAAAAATTTAAGCAGAAGAACCACATATTTACAAAGCCAGCACTCACAGTAGGTGTCAGAAAGCAAGCCCCTCCTCTACAGGTCTCTTCTGCTTTGATTTTTGTTACTCTTAACTGTTTTAGATTTTAGATTAAAATACTGATGGTAGCCAGTTTGTAACATCTGCCCTTACACAAGTCTGGGAGCATCATACATCAAAGTATTTGCACAAATCAGACATGGAGTGAAAGAAAATCCCATCAAGTTTTGTATTGTCATGTGTGTAAATGTGTGTGGATGTTTTTGTGTCTATTACTTGAAATATCACTATTGAACTGAGGCTTTTAAGCTGCGGCCCTCAGAAATTTTCCCGAAAGCATCCATCACTATTTTTGATTAATGCATGCCGGTCGGTTATTGCTGTACAATAACCAACCGGCACGCAAAAATGATGCACGCACAAGGAACCATAAACCACCAATGACCTTTCGCATCGCATCCAGCTGGGCTTCTATTGCTTATGCAACCCGATGCTTTTTGGTTCCTCTTGCTGACGTAACCTTGAAATCGGGCCAACGAGCAGATCAATTGTTCCTCTAGCAGCAGATTACCACTGATTCATCTCTTTTTTAAACCTTTGTCCCTTCCCCTGCCTGTCTGGTTTTCCACCCGTGTTAGCTCTGAACGGCTCTAGGGCTAATCACTGGGTAAGAATGCAATCAATAGGCTTTCATTACACAAATCCGTCTCGTCTGCTCCATGCATTAGGCAGAGCTGACAATTCTCGCACATTGAACATGAGACGCACGCAACTAGCCTGTTTCACACATTCTTGCGCCATGTGGCCACTTTCACACATGGTTGAAAAACAATTTCACAACTGATAACATCACTTCACAAAAAGAGGACACAGACAACATACGGAAAAACAAGGCTGGCAGAGCAAGAGAAGAAACATATTTCCACTTGTTGTTCATGTGTGTTGCTTCAACCATCAGCTGAAAATTTTATATCATATACTAATCTGTTTAATTGCAACTTTTTTCCATGTTTCCTTTATTAATGTCTCACCTGATGCTGTTCGGTTTTTAGACTGGATATAAAATACTTTGTTCCCCCCCCCAGAAGAACAGGTTTGCAATTCATTTGCAATCGTGAAGTCTTTGTCCTATTTATTTTCAGGTGTACGTTCAGTTCCTTGCAAAGGTATTCATAGCTTTTACACTTTCTCAAATGCTGAATCCACAAGTTATTGCACATTTCGTGACAATTTTAGCACTGCAACTAATAAAAACTAGAGCATAACTGTGAAGTGGAAGGAAGATGATGCATGAATTGTGAGGATTTTTAACACTCCTTACAAATTAAAATCTAGAAAGTGTGCCATGCACATGTATTCAGTCCCCATAGCTCCTAAATAAAATCCAGTGCAGCCATCAAAAGTTACCTGGTTACTGAATATAGTCATTTACTCTCTGTATAACTCCAACCCTCAGAGGTTTGTGGAGAACATTATTGAGCAAACTCCATAATGAAGAACATGGAACAAAGCATAAAGTTGTGAAGAAAGTTTTAAGTTGGGTTCATAGAGAGAAAAAAAATCTCTATGTTTAAGCAATTCATCATCAGAAAATAGAAAGAATGTTGCAACTGGAAACCTAACAACATGTGTTGTTCACATGAAATGTGGGGGAAAAAAAGGGCAGAAGGAGCATTAGTTGGTAAAAAAGCAAAATGTTGTAACTCCTGAGGAACTGCAGAAATCTGTAGCTTTTGAGGGAGAATTTTCTCAGAAACCACACATTCCTCATGTACCTTCATGGATTAGTGGCAAGAAGAAAACAATTGAAAACAAAGCCGTTACAGGTCCTGCTTGCAGTAAGTCATAAGAGACACAACAAACCTGCTGCACAAGGTGCTCTGGTTAGAAAAAAAGCAAAATGTAAAGTTGCGGTCTACATGCTAAAAACATATTGGATAAAACCTCTCATCAGCCTGAATACTTTATTCTCACTGTGAAACTTGTTGGTGGCAGAATCATGCTTGAGTGACACTTTTCTTCAGTAAGGGCAGGGACTCTAGACAGAGTTGCTGGGAAGGTGGGTGGAGCTAAATACAGACCAGACCAGGGAAAAAAAGATGCTAGAAGCTGCAAAAGACTTGTACTGAGTTTTGCAGTACAGCATGAAAATTCTCTTGAACAGAGAATTCTCATTCTCTGTTCGCATAAGTGCAATTTAGGTGAATGGGACTAAATCGCATTTATGCATTGGATTGGCCCAGTCAAATCCAAGACCTAAAAACTGTTGAGAATCTGCAGCAAGACATCCAGTCTGACAGAGCTTGTGCATTTTTACAGAAAATGGGTGAACTTTACAGTCTCTAGATGTTAAAAGCTGGCTTGTAGATATAAATACATCAAAATGTAACTTTGCAAAGTACTGATTCAGCAAGAGTAGAAACAAAAGTATAGTTTTCAACTCTTATTTACTTGAAAACCATGTCTCGTTCTTTCCTCTTCGTAGTTAAGAACTACTTTGTGTCTGGTCAGTCTCATGAAATCTGTAGGCACTGAAAACTGTCCTGTTTTGTATTTGTACAAAGCATGAGTTATTTTGCACTGCATGTTTTATTCCATACTTCAGGATAGATTGAAATACAGTTACTTTGTAGATACAGCTCATGTGTTATCCAGAGGCAAATATGATGGTGAGAAAAATCTGTGTAGGTGGTCAGGACCCAAAAATGTTGATGTTGGATCCTTTTTCCAGTATCACTAAATCACTCTTCTATGTTTTCTTTTATTATATCACAACCTGTTTAATGATCTGTAACTTTAAATTAATTTCTCTTTTATATTACCAGTGGTTTTCCATATTCGCATAAACTTTTAATAGCTGGGCTTTCTCTTTTCCAGAACTCTCTTGACTTGACATTTTAAATTTATTAGAAAAATATGGTGCAAGTAATCACAAAAATTCTAAATGTGTAGAAATACTTCCATACTCCAATCAGCCAATAAAGCATCCTGCATGCTAGCTATAGTATCCTGACAAACTTAGCTATATATGTACAAACATTCTCAGAGGAAATGTTCCTGTTCCTATTATTGCTTTCACTCTAGAAGCCATGCAATAGGGCAAATATTCAAAATAAATTAAACCAGAAGGCAAATAATACTAGATTCACCCACACATAGCTCTTACAAATGTATCATATAGGGCGTGCCGTGGTGGCGTAGGGGTTAGCGCGACCCACATTTGGAGGCCTTGAGTCCTCGACGTGGCAGTCGCGGGTTCGACTCCCGGACCCGTCAACATTTACCGCATGTCTTCCCCCCTCTCCTTACCCCATTCCTGTCAGCCTACTGTAAAAAATAAGGGACACTAGAGCCCACAAAAAGCCCCCTGGTGGGGAAAAACCCCCCAAATGTATCGCATAAACCAACAGTGAAGAAGTTCTCTTGATTTCAAAACCAAGTGGTGCATCTCTCTAAACACACATCACTTAGGCATCATGCTAGCAAAGGTGCCCTTGGCCCAAGAACCTTGTTTGCATATGAAGAAGAATTGTTTCTATTGTTCAGAAAGTGTTTTTTAATGTAACTGTGTTTGTGTGTACAAGGTAATGAGTACATTGGCCAGTATGCTACTTAGGACAACACTACTGTTGCTCTAAACACGATCCCTCAAAGCGTATTGCTGCTTACCAAAGGGGAGGGTGGAAATGATCCAGTGTCTCCCCAAAGGGTTCAATCACTGATCCAGCATTGCAGTTTATCTCTCTGTCTGGTCCCGGGACATCATCGAGAGCTGATAACTTCTGCCTGTTCCACAGCTACAATACATCTGCCAGCATCTGGACCAGAAAGTGCCGGCAGACAACTGTTGCTACTGTAACATCCTGTGCCCGGAACTCATTAGTTGCCTACATAACAACGTTCTTCTTTTATGCCCTCCCACCCCCCACTCTGTACAGAGATGGGGAAGAGTACTTTATTCTTGACATACCTTTCTGGGAAAAAAACATCTAACATGGAAGATCTTGGTGGATGGTTTGCCAGCTGGTATGAGAGCACTACTGTATAGAAAAAGACTTGAGGACAACTCATTAGCAGTTCTTTGCAATTGTATCGCCATGTACAATATAATCTGACCCACCACAGATATACTTTCCCAACTGTAGTAGAGCTTAAATTATTCTCTGTCACTATAACAGGGTTACAAAGACACTGACAGTCTTAAAGCAAGTTAAACTAGGTGGGTTTTCATCAGCAACTAGTGGATACTTAAGCAAAAAATTACACAATACAAGTTTCTCTGTGATGGTCTGATATCTTTGTGCAAGTTAAACATTTGCAAGAATTGAATGGATGTTGGTCATATCAATGCTTTACCATTTGTTTTGGTAATTTTTGTTATCTTGTACTTGTCTTTCTCACCTGCCACAAGATAATAGACTCACACTCACACAGAATAATATGTCTCAGTTTCATACTCAGTTATCAAAGTAGAAATGTACTTAATCAACAAACAAGCAAGCAAACAAAAACAGACTATTTGCGTTGATTCTGGTTTAGAATAAGATAACGTTCATGTTTCAAATTATTTTATAAAATTCTGTCTTCATTCTATTTATCTACAGGAAATGTATCATGAGAAAGGAAGTCCGATCACAAATGCATGACAGACCTGAGCTCATATATCCTCTTTGTCCAGCAAGAATACGTTAATGGTTGGAACTGCCCGCCCCAACCTCCATTACTGCCCTCGCAGACACAGCCTGATGATCACCGATGCCATGGGAGCTGTGAGGGTCAACAGGTATGTTGGATACAAGTTAAAACCATGTCAGTAATTACAGTTCAGAAGCAAACCGATTTTCTGTTCACACAGTGTGCAATGACATCAAAAGAAAAGTGCCGTTCACCACAAACCATAAAAGATACCCACCAATCTATATTTAGAGTCATGGAAGTGAATGTGAAAGCGTAAATGTGTGTGGTGGTGTTGTAGTTGAGGTAGATGTGAGGGAAATATTGTTTGCAATCAATAGCCTTTTTCACAAAGCATTACGTCACAAACGCACAAAAACAAACCGCCACTGAGCTCCCTCTGCCTGTTCATAAATCAGAAGTGGATACAGCAATATCCTGAACTGCTGAGAGTTTTCAGAACTAAAGTTGGCATGGGATGTCAGGAGGAGTAATGGGACATTGACGTCACCATTATGCATTGGATCAGTTTCCAAGTTCTTTGTGTATGAACAGTATATCATCAGTCAGCTGATGCAGGGCTGTGACTACCTTGTTTAATGAGACAGGTGCGTAATATAGATGGGCTGAGTTCTACCAACTCAATGCATTGCTCCTTTCACAAAACACATGGAGACGAAAAAAAGGCATCTTTATAAAATCTTGAAGTGACTTGTAAAAGGGGCTATTGGCAGATACTTTGGGTGCCAGGTAGCTTAATATCCAGGTGTTTTGGAGTCTTTCAATACATATTAGGAAACTGTGCATTATCTTATATTTTATATCTTATATCTGCTTTGTTGTTACCAGAGTTTAGCTAAACTCTGGTCATGTTTAGCTAATGTTAGCAGTTTTGTTGGAATTTTTGTTTTTACTAAAACCATCAGTAACTTTGTACAGCATTCTATACAGTCTTTCAAAATGAAAAGAGAATCACATCACTTTGTAAAATTGGTATCAGGTTAGTTACCTTCTGTACCTTCTTCTCCATTTTTCCTTTAGATACAGCATCGTTTCCACTGATGAAGATGCTCTGAAAATCTCAAGTTTGGGCCTCCACAATGGCCACAGTCCTCTGACTCAGCAAACACTATCAGGGATGCGGGGTGAGGAAGGAGGTGGAGGAGGAGAGTATCCAGGAGGTGATGAAGGTCGAGGGGCTTTGCCCTTGAGGATGACGAACGAGCCGATCATCCACAGCAGCTGTCGTTCCTCGCCTTTGTGTCGTCTGGACCTGGATCTTAGCACTGGACGGCTGCGCAGCCGCTTCGTGAAGAAGAACGGCCAGTGCAACGTGGTTTTCAATAACATGGAGGATAAACCACGACGATACCTGGCTGACATTTTTACCACTTGTGTAGACATACGTTGGCGTTACTTGCTGCTCATCTTTACCGCTACCTTCCTTCTATCCTGGCTGCTCTTTGGTTTTATCTTCTGGGGAGTTGCACTTGCTCATGGGGACTTTGAACTGGACCTTCCTGTGGCGGATGAGGATCCTAGAAGTATCTCAGAGGAGGCAAAAGATAAAAAGCGGCCATGCATTCTCCACATCCAGGGTTTCATTGGGGCTTTCCTCTTCTCAATAGAGACCCAGACCACTATTGGATATGGCTTCCGGTGTGTCACTGAGGAATGTCCGATTGCTGTTGTGACAGTGGTGGTGCAATCCATTGTGGGGTGTATAATTGACTCTTTCATGATCGGCACCATCATGGCAAAGATGGTTCGCCCCAAAAAGAGAGCGCAGACCTTGTTGTTCTCGCATAATGCAGTCATCGCCCTGAGAGATGGGAAGCTGTGCCTCATGTGGCGCCTAGGGAACATGCGTAAAAGCCACATTGTTGAGGCGCATGTGCGTGCACAACTCATCAAACCTCACGTGACAGCTGAGGGTGAGTACCTTCCCTTAGAACAAACAGACATTGATGTTGGCTATGACGACGGACTGGATAGACTGTTTTTGGTGTCACCGCTGGTGGTTGTCCACGAGATCAACAAAAACAGTCCTCTTTACAACCTGAGCCACAGTGACCTACAGAAGGAGGACTTTGAGATAGTGGTCATCTTGGAGGGGATGGTGGAGGCCACAGCCATGACTACGCAGGCCCGTAGCTCTTACTTGGCCAGGGAGATCCTTTGGGGTCACCGCTTTGAGCCGGTGGTGTTTGAGAAGGGTGACCGCTACCATGTGGATTATTCCCGCTTCCATAAGACTTATGAAGTGCCATCTACACCTCAATGCAGTGCCAGGGAACTGAGCCAGAAAAAGGGTCACAGTGGGCAATTGTCCTCTTCCAGTTCGAGCTTCTCCCGATCTCCATCACTGTTTGCTCCAAGAGCAGCAAGACGTTTGCAGGGATCTCACTCCCCCAGTGCTTTCTGCTATGAGAATGAAGTAGCTTTGTGCTGCGGAGACGATGCAGATGATGAGGAGGCAGATAAGGAAATGGACGGTGTCAAAACAGGAAGTAAAAGGGAGATAAAAATAAGGGATGACATTCACTTGGATTACAAAGGGGCATTTGTGAAAGAGCAGACAGTAGAGATGCTGTGTGTTCTGGACACAGAGAATCAGATCAGCCTTGATAGACTACAGCCAACCCTACCTTTATACATCAGCAGAGAATCAGGAGTTTGATTAATGATAATTCCTGCCATTTTGTTTGACATTGTTTGATTCAACCAAAGTACTGAACTGAGATCAATGTAAAATATGAAAGATGCAGTGTGAGCTTTGCACGTGGAGTGAGAGAAGTTTGTTTTCTTAGAACTGGAATAAATTTTGTTTTTGTGTAAAATACAGTTTCAGTAAAAAAAAAAAAAAAGCATGTGTAAAAACCTCAGAGCTCTTCTAATTTTAAATGTGGTGACAGAGTAATACTTTTATTTCACAAGGTATCTTGAAAATGTAAATGTTTTCCTAATTTATTCAGTATTATTTGTGTTTGGTCTATAACTAACTGAAGCTTTTTGTTGTTAATTTCCAGTCTTTTTTTTTGTAAATATATGCTTTTATTAACTTTATTTTGGATCTGTTCAGATCTTAAAACAGAATGTTTATTTATTATTTAATATATAAAGACAAGAAAGCACAGAATAATTTTCTTGGTTATCTGTATTTTGAAATTGTGTCTTCTTGAATGAATTTCTTTAACTATTTGTATTTAATTAATTTTTTTTCTTGAATGTCCAACGCACTATGTTCCTAAATTACCAAGCACAAAAGAGGTACATAGTGCAGAAACATAAGAGATTAAAGTAAGACCTGTGCAAATGAAGAACAAGCACTTTATTATAATATTATCAATAGAAACAATCACTTCACAACTGTCTTTTCGTTTTGTATGATCAAACATCTATTAAACAGCAGTTTATACTGTTAAGACTTAAATTGTCTGTGCTTTGTTTCTATGCTCTTGTGCAATGGCCCTCCATACAAGTTCATCTAGGGTTTGTTCCTCCTAAGATAACTTCATTAACCTTGCATTTACTTATCAATGACACTTTTCTCCTGAATATATCTGCTCATCTGAGTCACACCCATATGAACTTGAAGTGACATTCAATTCTTAACTCCAAGGGTTTAATATGATGTCACCTTTTGCAGCTGTAACAGCTTCAACTCTTGAGGAAAGTGTTTTCCTGAAAGCATTGTATTTATGGAATTTTCTGACCATTCTTTCAGAAATGCATTTGTGAGATCAGATGCTGATGTTGGACAAGCTGGCCCAGTCTACTTTATTTCAAATGCTTTTTGTTAGGTTCAAGTAAAGACAGTGCATGCAGGCAAGTTCTAAGACAACTAAGTCACTTATTAGCTTTATGAACCTTGCTTTGTAGAGTGATGTGCAGTCATGTTGAAGGAAGAAAGGAGCATCCTCAAACTACCCCCTCAAAATTGGGGGGATAAAATTATTCGATCTGAAGAATTATGAGTTTCTCTCATTGAAACTAAGGAGCCAGACCCAACTTCCACCAAAATCTCAATAGAACCAAATTTTGATTCTTTTGATGAGCTCATCACACCGTGTGACTCAGAACCCACTTACCTTATTCTGTGATTTTACATGGCCTAACTTATTGTGGCTGAGTTGCTGTCATTCCTATCTCACTCCACTTTGTTATATTTCATCAAAAGCTGACTGAGAAAATGAACAAGTGGCATCGTAACATCTCACCACTGACCCATTCCTTTACTTATGTTTGTGTAGGTAGAACCAGTCTGCACACTCAGCTGCTGGATGATATACAGCTGTCACCATGGAAGGGATTAAAACACCTGAGATCATTGATTTGGAGAGATGTGCAACCAATTAATTTAATGCTAGTTAATATGTAGGGCAATATAATGTGCGTTGCTTTCAATAATATTATTACTAGTATTTTTCTTTCACAGAATTGAACGTTTTACTTGATATGTCGTGTAACTCTTGTCTTCTTTCAAGTTAGCATCACAAAATTAGGTATCAGTGAATAAGTTACATTTAAACACATTTAAGGTAAATAAATGTGGTTATTCATCGAGACCATTAAAACAGTGGTGTCCAGTATGCTTTAGATATTTTTTTCTGCTTCATAAGACCTGAGTAAAAGGAATAGGTCACAAACAGGTGTATGTGCAGCTTGATGACATGCTGGGAAGCTAATTCAGCCCAGCTGTAGGACAACATGTAGGACACAGATTCTTGAGGACCAGAGTTGCACCCATGAAGTAAAAGCAACCAGGACAAACCACAAATGTGAATATTGCAAGAACTAGTTTCTACAAACTTCTTGCAGTTCTAAGCATTGCATAGAAAACAATATCGAAGAATAAATTGTAAGGTTCCATTTCGAAGAACCACTTTTGCTCAAAGTGCCCTGTCCGCGAGAGGATCTGCAGCTTGGAACTCACTTCCTGTTGATTTAAAGTCCATAACCAGTTTCAGTACATTCAAAAAACAAACAAAACTCTGGTTATGTCAAAAACAGAACTGTATCCATTTTTGATGTTTTATGTTTCACTGTGTTTGTAGATGTTGTCAACATTATATTATGCTATTTTAAATGATTATCACTTCAATTTGTAAAGGTACTTTTTAAAAGCACTGCGAATTAGCTGTTGCTATTGCACTATGATGCAAACATGGGACTACTGTTTTGTTCAGTTTGTCTATGTTAATGTGTGTCTGTCCCCCCAAATAAACTTGAATACGGTAAATAATAAATAAATAAATAAAATGAGTTCAATAAATTTGTAATCTACATAGATTGAAGTCCTATATTATACAGTAACTGTCAATAAATTATCTTACTAACTCACTAACTCAATTCACTTATTAATCACACACAGATTCATGCTTTCAAGCCTTTATTCTTCTTAATTATGATGTTTCCCAGCTTTCTGCTCATGAAATCAAAAATATATTTAAATTGTCTGGAAGATTAGTACCCAACTGAAGTCTTTAAATATGTGATCAGCTAATATTTTTACCGGAGAAAGACTAAAGTGAATAGTTTTTAACATTTTTAATTGGTTGTGAAAGAACATTTCTTTGTTGATTGATGTCTTCTCACAGTCCTGGCTCACTCTGACATATTTTAGCTAACTAGACTTATGTAAAAAACCCTGAATAATTGTATGACCACTTTTTTGTTATTGTTAATGGCAATTATTATAATTTCTGAATTCTAGGAATTTAATATTGTTATTGTAGAAACTGGGTAAATACACAAGCAGCGTCCAAGTTGAACCTTTCTCATATGGACTGGTGGATTGTTGGGTTGTAGTAAGTGGGAATCTTCCGCCCTCATGTCAGACAAAATCTGACATGATCTGGATGACAAACAGTGCTCTTGTGTCTTCATTGCTGCTGTAATTTATCTGTTTCTTACATATATAAGCTTTTTCATTGTGGTACTATCCATAGGACCTTTAATACTTATAAAGAGTAATAAGCCAGAAACTTTAATTAAAGCCAGTGCCTCAACATTCACCTACGCCAATCTTTAACAGCATGTAAGGTGAAGTTCTTTACCAACACAAAAGCATCTACATCTCTGAAAAATCTTTAAAATGTAGGTCTAATGGAAAACGATAATCAAAGTTAAGTTAAACTGTATTAAATCATGAACTGTCTTGTCCTTAAATGTTATTGTTTAGCAACGTGCTCAAAGCACTGCTGTGGAAACATGGAGCTCTGAGCATGATTTACAGTAACAATCTACAGAAAAAAGGGTTATGCAACACAGATGTATGTATGTGCCATTCAGAGTTAGGCAGCAGCTGCATAACATCAGTATGTTTTGTCTCAACCAACTCTGATCACACCACAACCTCGCACGCCTGGTAAAGCAGATTAAATTGAGAATATGGGTGTGGACGATGAAATCCAGTTGTTATTCATTAATCCTGTCACATTTGTGACTATAATGTCTGAGAAGCAAGAGGAGCTAAACTTTCCCAGGTTCCAAATAGAGCAACTAAATGTCTTCCATTAGGTACAATATATTTCACAAAAATTTGACTTTCACTCCTTTGGCCAAATAGATTAAAGAAGAGGAAAATACAGATCAGCAGAAACTTTATACTCAAATGAAATACATGGACATGTAAAATAAGCGCAAACAAAAATGGATAGTTATCTTACTAAAGTCTGTTTAGCTGCAACGAAAAGGCAGGAAGTGCCACTTGCTGGGACACCTGCGCCACCATGTGGTCGAGTAGTGCCACTGCAGACTTACCTGCCAAAGCCAACGCATATTATACAAAATATTCTCAAAATTATGAAGGAAATATGATTACCAACGGATGACTTGCAAACTAGTAAGATGTTTTTTCTGACATTTTTATGCTTGTAGGACATCTGATGCAGCATTCAAATATTCCAATAAAATTATTTTCTTCACAAAAATAAATTAATAGTTCAGAGAATCTTAAAAGATTAATTCCTTAATATGCAAATAATACAGTTTAAAAAAAAAAAAAATTAATTCATACCTTTAGTCAAACATGTTGTTAGTAATTGTTTTCTTTTGTTTTTTATTTTAAAAATATGCCTTATATATTAAAAAAAAAAAAAAACCTTTGTGGTTTCAGAGAGGTCTCTGGAAAGGTCACAAATGTTCATGTAGGAAGTATTCAAATTGATGTCAGAGTTGATTTTGTCACAGCAAACAGCTCATTACACACCCACTCCATGTATTTCAGAAAACTGATCATCAGTGTTTTGTTTTTCCCCCAATTTAATTCTTTCTTCCATTTCTTTAAAATGTGTCACAGGCAGAAGAGAGGTTAAATGTTGTCCTTTGTCTTTTCTAAGAAGATATTTCCCTTCTCTCCCTGCTGTCTTTCCATCCTGCTCTGTGTCTGTTTTCAGAAGTTGGTTAATTATCCGTACCATCACATCCCTCTGTCGTCAGCGTCCATGAGGGGAGCAGCTGTGTGACCTCCCGACCTTTCATAAGACTCCTAATGGCCGACCAGCATCCTGCCTAATAAGCTGCTGTGCGTTCGTTCTGGTGTAGGTTAAGTGTGTGAGTGTGTTCGAGTGCTTTCATGTGTGTGACACCCCTGGATCTCTGCTTGGCCTCTCCGGCCTTACTGGCTGTTTGCGGCCTCGGGCTGGTGACAGGGCGTGCGTGCACAGCAGGGGACAGTATTTAGGCACCGAGGGCTGAGGCTGGGGGATCTTTGATTTCATAATAAGCTGTTGTCTGCTGTGGAGCTGCGGAGCGGCTCACTGGGTGGACAGAGGAGCATTGTCTGCAGCTCAGCGTTGCTCAGCTCAGCAGAGGAGGCCTGCTGAGCCATCCTGGGAAACACCACGGGGTAAACATCCTCTGGTTGCTCCTCTCTGTCTCCTGTTTGTCCTGTCTCTCCATCAAATATAGCTTTGCATGTATTTCCAATAAGGAAAAGAATTCCCAATGATTTCTCAAGGAAATTGTCAGCGATACACAGTTTTTATTTTACATCTCTCACAGGATTGGTGACTCTTAAAACTGATTTAAGCTGGTTCGTTTGCACACTGTCTATGTCCACTAGTCCCTTTTAGCTTCACAGCACTTTGCTTGAAAATTATTCAGTAATTTATCTCACTGCCAATCAGCCAATTATCCACAACATCAAATAAACATGAGCTGAATTAGAATATAAAAACTCAAAATCTTATTAAGTATTTTTGTTCCTAGTGCAAATATCTTAGAATACTTGAAATAAGAAAAAAATAACTCACAAGTAACTTTTCAGCAAGAAATAATGGCTTGTTTTAAGACACTAATTTCATAATACTGTTGAAAAAGAACTAGTTATAAGTGAAGAAAATCTACCTGAAATTATTTATAATTGTGATACGTTTACATTTGTTGCGGTAGGAAAGAAAATGTCTGGATTTTTTTTTTTCTGACATACTGTAGCTCCCAAGCATTTATTAATTGTTTTAAAGACTAGGCAATGCCAAGATGACAATTTTTGCTGATTTTTACTGCTATTTTCTAACATGCATTTTGAATATATATCTATTTTTATTTTCATCACCCTTCTGGTCATTATGGAGGGTGATGAGACAAATCATGTGTCCTAATCCAGCCGGATGTGTCATATTTATGCCTCTGGGAAGCAAAAAATCAATTAGATATTTTATGACCCAAAAATGATTCAGTGATATTTTTGGTTAGTTTAAAAATGGTTAATAATAATAATTAAATATTTCTTAAGATTTTCCCCCAACAGAATAAATGTACTTGAAATAATGGTGGATTGTTTAGAGCAATTTCTGAGAGATTAGGATCCTGCAGTCAAAGCTGTACACATTTCTCTAGTTTCTTTTTTGCCACCACTGCATTTATAGTTTGTATTTAAAGTAAATAGCATATATAAATAAAAACAACTATGAATACCAGAACATCAATATGACCTGTTTATCTGCACCAGTTTTCTATTTTTCTTTTCTATGTTGGGACTTTAGAAATAGATTTCTTGACACTTGAGATAGCTAAACTCCCCAGAGGTCTTTTATTTTTTATGGCCAATCAATTGCATAGCGCCTTTATCCAGTTCATTAATTTCTTAGTGTGTCACTTAATTTTAAAAACTTTGATATATCTTTGCTTGGAGCAGCTGTTGTAGAACACTTTAATACCCAGTATAATTGTTAAAATTTATTATGACATTAGACTAGCTCACATTCAGCACAGCAAAGACAAGGAGTCAACAATAAATCACCACATTTCTTACTCTTCTCTCCAAAATATTCCATCTATCTTTCTGTCTCGTTGCCTTTTATCTCTCCGTCTGCGCTGACAACAACAGCCTCTTTCATGTAGTCATCTTTTCCTCAGAGCCTCGGGCCCTCGCCCTCTTTCTCCTTCGTTCACACGGACTAATTAAATGTTCTGAGAAGAACTCATGATGGGGAAAGTCAAATCCACTTTCTGTTTTCCCCCTACTACTTCTTTCTCAAAGATAAATTTGTACTTCAGATATTGACCCCAAACAGCTTTTAGAAGTTATGTTTGGAATAAGAAACACACATATCACATCTGTTTTCCAAAAATGTCACTTTAATGATTGCAGTTTTAACTCAGCTCACATTTAAATCCATCGAGCACAATCTCCAGTTTTAAAAACAGACATGACCTTAGAGGAGGAGGCAAAACCAATGGGTAACAGTCTCCTGATTTTAATAAAACAATGAAAACTACCAATGAAATCTGTGGTTTTGTTTTACCTGTTCATAAAAACACCAAAAGGCACAAAGTGTTTGATAATATAAAAGAACACAAAAAGACAGGACATGGAATTCATGCAAACCACAAACAATAAAAGAAAAGTCATTTTGTATTATAGCAATCAGTTTAAACACATACATTTCAAATGGGAGATCATTTCAAATGATCTCCCATTTGAGATCATTTTTAGGCAAAATGATCTCAAATGCTATAAAATCAAAACCAAAACAGTGGAATTAAACGACAAACTACCATTTAAATTTATCAAACAATAACCAAAATGGCAAAAAGTAAGCCAGAGATGATTTTTGATAAAAACCTATGAAAACTGGAACAATTGGATGATGTGGTGTGAAGCCAAATTATTGACAAGAAGCTCCCGGAAAGCACTGCTGAAAACTGACATGCCAAGCAAAACACTGACTGGCCTAAAGAGGAATAGAGTAAAATTTTATGGACTGATGAAAACAAAATTGTTCTTTTCAGGCATAGGAGACAGTTTATCAGATGACTAAATTCAAGTCACAGTAAAGGATGGTGGTTTATACGTTATTGCATAGGAATGTTTCTCATTCCTCAGAGTCTGGGATATCTGATACACACCACCCACTGCAGGACGTTGTAAGATTGTCGTAAAGGGAAAATCGGGGCAAAAATAAATAAATAAATTTAAATGATCTCACTTAAATGATCTCACTCTCATTTTTTATGAGAGTGAGATTTGTTGGATGTCATGACTCAGGGGCCATGCATTTACTGTACACTCTGCATGGCAATATCTGGCCAGTTGAATGGCCACTGACTTCCCTTCATGCTTGCCTTGTACATATTTTGTATGTACAAGGCATACCAGTTCTACAAAAATGGAACTAGGTAAACATTACACAACCTTTTGTCCTCTTTTTTTTTTATTCCAGCTTTCAGTCGAATCTCTATACAAAACCAAAATTCTTGGTTTTATTTGCTAGAAGGAGTTTTTGTTTAAGGATTTGTTTAGAAGAATATAGTGGCACGTAAATGGTTAACCCGATTTGAAAAGAAAAATGGGGTTAGCCATAATCTTTGTTATCACAAAGGTGTTTTTTTTTTTTTAGATTGAGCATCCCAGGTCTATAGTAATTCAGAATAGTTCCCTTTCTTGTGGCAGACAGATGCCATATCATTGCAAGTTTGTTAAACAGGTGGAAAGCTAACAGCTTCACAAACAAATCCAGGATTAGGTGATTTTAGCCATTTACAACAACTGACACCAAAAGTATTTATATCATTGGGATACAATGCTCCAACCGCAGCTCAGAGAGTAGATTTTAAAACACTTTTTTTAGTTTATAAATCACTGAATGGCTTAGAACCAAAGACATATGTCTCAACCTTACAGAAAGATCTTCTGATTCTGGTCCACAAGAAGATCAGAACCAAACATGAAGAAGTACCATTCAGCTTTTATTTTCTACTAATCTGGAACAAACTTCCAGCCAAAACACTGAATTCAATTACATCAAGGCTAAAAACCCACCTGCTTAGAGTTGCTTTGGATTAATAGAAATTGGATTTCGCATCTGGTTGTGTTTTGTGCAGCAGTATCAAAGATTCCACATTCCTTTGCTTTTCCAGGATTCATAACTTTTTGGAAAATAACACAAAGAGTTATTTTGTGTTAGTTTCTGATGACTAGGTGATCGGTCTGATAAAGCAGATTCCAGCAAGATAAACTTAGAACAAGAATCTCAATGTTCTTCTGCAGGAACAAACTCAATGTTCTTTTATAACAGTGTAGACATTTGATATATACTAATGTCGTTGTGTTACACTTATATGAACATTTTCAGTTTAAGTTGTCTTTCTAAATTGGTAAAATCTGCAGGAAATGAGACAAGCATCTCTCAAAAAAATCAGTAGCACAATGTCAATAATCAATGGAGAAATCTTCAGTACATTACAACAATCAAATCGTCCTTTAAGTAGAAATTTTTGCATCTTTCCACTGGCATTTGCTCATTTATGTTGAAGATGAACTATTTGAGGTTGGAAGGCCTCCTGTCCATCTCCCTAATCTTTATCTCTCTCCACAGATTCTCTATCAGAATCAAGTCAGGACCGGGCATCGTTAAAATGCTACCATTACTTTCAGTCAGAAGAAATATGTTGGTAAAATGAAAAAAACACTTTAAACCTCAAAATGGGTATCAATAAAAATGGGTTTACCTGTGTATTTGATCTGGGTTAAAGACAATTTTTTGTTTATCTGTAGCTCTGTGTTTTCATAGTCTATGTTTTCATGGAAAAAATATATATTTATGAGGACTCACTGACCAAAGAGTTTTTTTTTTTTCTAATCTGGAGCATTCCTGGTTAAATAGGATAAAGCATTATGCTTCATAAAAAGACTTGCAAACATTATTCAGTTACTATTTTATTAAAGACAAACATTAAGTCTAAAAATAATGCTGTCTCAAAATTAAGCAAAAAATACAAATGTTTGTCTCATGAGCTTTTAATGACGTTTTCTACAGCCTTTCATATCCAGAACAATAAGCTCTCGGTTATTT
The DNA here is from genome assembly GCA_903066825.1 of Alfaro cultratus. Taxonomy (NCBI): domain Eukaryota; kingdom Metazoa; phylum Chordata; class Actinopteri; order Cyprinodontiformes; family Poeciliidae; genus Alfaro; species Alfaro cultratus. The sequence continues at coordinate 17,962 of CAEFZX010025451.1, forward strand.
TCTCTGTTCCGATTGAAGAGAAAGATTAAATCTGAGCTGACAGGTCACCTGGGTCCACCTGATGCTGACCATCTCTGTTTAATTTAACAAGTTTGACTCACTTATTCTCATGACTGAAAAAAATAAAAATCCCAAACGGAGGGATACAAGTCTTGAAAGACATGTAAAAACTTTCAGAAACGACTCTGTCTGAAGTGTTTGTACAATCAAGAAAAAAAAGATGATTTGAGAAATAACATGTTTTTTTGTAATCAAACAAGAAAGCACTTGCTGATTCTGCCTTTGCTGAACTTCATGGAGGAATTTCAGGGTGGACAGGAGTCAACATAAATGCATGACTAAACAGCATGCTGGCATGTATGACTGAAGGGCAAACCAGTCATAAAGTTGCAGCCTGAATGCCATCATTGTCTCCAAACCCATCATCCCCACCATCATCATCATCATCATCATCATCATCATGACACTGAGATTTAACTTCCCTCTCCACCTGAGACACCGTCATCCCTCTCTCTCGGACCTTGACTCAAACTTTGGTTTTGGGGGAAGAGGGGAGGTCTTATCGCGTTCATATGCAGGTTGTAGATTTCTTTCTTTATGTTCACATGCTTTTCCTCTGTCACTTCCAGCGTAGCAGAAGTCGTGGCAAAGAGACGTAGACACAGCAAAAGGCCGAACAATAGACCATTCATGGTGCCCTGCAATGCAATGATGATCCTGCTCTGCCCTCCACCTCCTCGCCCTGCACCAGCCTCCACAGCTGCACAAGAATGCAGTCCAACAAGTTCCCCCCCCTCAACCCCTCTCGTTCCCCGCCACCACCATCGCCACCACCGCCACCACCACCACCACCACCACCACCTCACCAAGTGCTGCCGCTATCGCAACCGAAAGCCCCCTTCTTTCCCCAAACAGAAAAGATGAAGAAGGCAAGAAACCACTGGGGGCGGAGGAGGGCTCTGCAGATGGAGCACAAAGGGAGGATTCATGCTTGGTCTCATACACTCTTGGAGGAAAAAAAAAAAGAGGGGCACCCATTTAAGTGTGGTGCAGCTGCACTAATTCACTTGGTGAAAATGGGCAAAAAAGGGAGTGACAGAGGTCAGATAGCAGAATCTCTTTTTTTTAATCCATCCCCATGGATGGCGTGTCACTGCATCACTACAATTTAAAAAGTCTACATGCTGCATAAATCAAGAGATAAACCGAAAATGCACCTGCACCCAAAGACTTCAGCCTTGTCCTCAGACTATAAAGATTTTGAGCCTCTATATGTTCTCATCGAGTCAATACTGCGCCTTGTCAAAGCATATATAATGCTCAAACTGTTTCAGAATTTGTCACATTACAACCACAGACTTGGATGTAATTCATTGGGATTTCATGTGATAGACCAGCAATGCCCAAAGTGTGGCCCGGGGGCCATTTGGGGCGTTTCGAATGATTTTGTGCGGCTTTCTGCAGCAGTTCAAGGACGAACTAAAACTGATTTCCCAACAGACGTGGCTAATGCAGATGCACATTAAAAAAATAAATAAAAAATGTTGGTAGGTACCAAAAAAGATTCAGTCAAGTAAAAATCATCTTAAGATGTAAAATATGAGGTCCAACACAAAGTATTCAAAATGTAGCCCATGTTTTTTTTTTTTTTTTTTTTGCTAATTTAACTTGAGAGTAAACAGAACCACAAACAGATCTGGCCAAACCAATTTAGCAAAGTTGGCTAAATAAAGTAAAAATGTGTCATGTCCTGTTCTTGTTGATGAAAATACACTAACACATGTGACTCATACACATCCAACGCACTCTATATCATCGGGTAAATCTGCATGACCATCTTTATATTTTGGATCTACAATAATTTACAGATCTTTTCTCTACATATGGGCTGCTTTACTTTACTTAGTAAACGACTGCATGTTTACTTTATTGTTGAGTAAGCAAAATTTAAAAAAGAGCTTCTAATCCCAATTTTAAAAAGGTGTAATAGAAAATGTGGCCCCAGTGGCAAAAACTTTGGACATCAGAGTGATAGAGCAAAATCATTTAGTGGACAAATGTGACGTGGAATAAAAACTGTACATCTATTTTCAAGTTTTTAGAAATAAAAATCTGAAAATCTCTACACACCACCCATGAATCAACACTTTGTAGAGCCTTCTAGCTGCTGGCTTTGCTATCCTTGCCGATACTGAGGGTAAATGTTTTGCCTGTTTCCTATGCAGAACATGAACTTTGATTTTGAAGTCTTACCACAAAGTATCGATCAGAGTTAGAGCAGAACTTTGACTAGGCCCTTCTAACACATGATTATGCTTTGATCTGGACCATTTCAAAGCTGTGGTTGTATGTTTAGGGTCACTGCACTGCTGGAAGGCGAACCTCAACTCTAGTCTCAAGTGATATGCAGCCTCCACTAGGTTTTGTTCCAGGACTCCACTACACTATAATTCTCCCCCCATCATGTTTGAAGGTGATGATATGTTCAAGGTTTCGCATGTAGACCAAGAACTTCAGTACTGAACTAAGAGCAAAAGTAAAAGGGGATGATTAAAACTCCGGTAGCTCTGATTTTTCAAGTTAACTCTGAAAAAAAACACATGCATGATTTTTTTCCCCCCCCGATTTTTAGACCTTCTATTGTATACCAATTGGTGTTAGTCTGTCAAATAAAACCCCAATAAAATACATCAAAAATTTGGTTGACGTCTCAAAAGGCATGAGTACTACAAAACACAGCATGACTTCACAGAATCTGACACCATAAAAGTTTTATGGGAGAGACAATGTCTCCAGAGCTCACCACACAGGTCCCAGAAAATGGCGGCAGAGTCACATGAGATGCATTTTTATTGGCAGCAATAGCCTAGGAGCTGGACTTTCCCAAGCAAGAAGCACTGACCTCAAGTGTTGTCTTCGCCCAGACCCTCAGAGGAAATGACATTTATGAATTACAGTGTTTTCCAGAAGTCAAGAATATACACAGTCAACCAGAAGCACAAGAAATGCTGTGGCGTTTACTGATTAATTCTTTTTTTTTAAGACAGCTGGGCCAAGTAGACCAATTTATGTCAGTTCTGACTTACAAATTCAAAGTCTTTCTAATGAGTTTGTCATTTCTTCGAACAAATGCTGCCATTCAGTTCATGCCAAAAGTGCCTATTGACATGGGAGTGAATACTTTCCAGCGATTATGCATCAGTTTAATGCAGAATGTGACCCAGCATGTGAATATTTGACCGCTGTGCATGCTTATCTGTATCTCTCTCCAACTTTCTCTCTCTCTCTCTCTCTCTCTCTCTTGCTCTCTCTTTCTCTCTCTCTCTTTGTATCAGCCTGTTTTTCCCTCTTGTCTCTCATCAGATTTCAGGAATTTCCCCCAGAGATCTGTGGAACTATTGAGGTCAACGCTAAAGGATGTTCTCACTTTTCCATTTGCCTCTGTACCTCCAGCACCTGATCAGAAACCCCCTCACCCCCACCTCTATCAAAATGTTCTGGTGAAATGAATTGACCAATCGTAGAATAACTCTAAATGAACCAGTATTTCTATCTCATGACAGAGTGTGCACCTGAGGCTGACTCTTTGACCCACTAGGATCCGTGACCTCCCATCTTGATCATGAGACCCTGTCTTCCCATCGTCTCCCCACTCTCCCCCAGGAGCCAGGAAGTAGGCTCTTGTGACACGGCAGTCTGCGGAGCCATGGAGCCATTAATGCAGTCACATGGCAGGTTAGCGCAGTTACTGATGCAACCATGTGAGCTCTATTTTCTAACAAGCAACAGCTGCCCCGAGGTTCATGATAGTTTCACTCGAGACGGGAAAATGTTGCCTGTGCACAAGCAGAGTAAACATTTGGACAACATGTCAGTCACAGGCAAAAGAATCAGAACTTGAAACTTTTTGACTCTATCATAGGCATTGTGTATAATGATGCATTCTATTTCTATGCCCGAAGTTTGATTTTTACAAATTACCACTCTAAAATGCAACAAGACCGTTTCCTAAAGCTGCAACTCAGACTTCATAAAGTCAGATTTCTCCAAGCAGGTCCAAGTTCAACAATCAACATAGCTGCACACATAAAACTGGGAAATTTGTAGGTGTAAGCCTTTCACACACAGCTCTGACAGTGTGTACCACAATAAGAAAGCGGCAGGCAAAGAGCTGCATAACTTCTAATAATAAACATCTTCCTCTTGTGTTTGAACCCTTAAAATGGGCAGAAATACACCAATGCAAATTGCACATCTTATTGATTTTCCTAAATACAAACGATGAATTCTATTTGGCTTGAAGCTGGTTTTTCCCAAGTTCCCAATTTGGAATTGTGACTTGGAAATTTAACAGTTTCCAAGCCAGGTTCATATTCTAAAAGTTCAAATATATGTTCTGATTGGGCTTGTATGTCTTATCGAAATGTTTTGATAAGAACAACCTATAAGTAGTTTATCTATTTTTTTTTTTTTTAGATTTATGGATTAAAAGTGTTCATGTTTCCAGCTACAAGCCAGGAATCATCATAATTAACCGACAACACGGACTTTAGATGATCTATATATTTTCTTTGTGAATCGAGTTACTGAGTAAATAAACTTTTAAGTAATATCCAAACTTACTGAACATGACTTAGATGAATTACAATTAGTAAATGACTGGTTTGCTGACTTGCAGATGCTGTGCTTATGTTCTCCTCAGAAGTCAGATTTCCCAAGTCCACAAATGAAAGTCGGATCTCTAACTTGAAAAGTCAGCGACTGTGAACCGCCCTGCTTCCAACTTGTCTTCCTGGCATATAAAATGCTGAGGAAGTTGCAGGGAGAAAAAAAAAAAGCTTTTGTGCTGCACAATATTTACGAACATGTCCCTTTTGTGTTTTAGCCTATAGTTTAGAGAGGAATACGTGAACTCGCGCAACGTCTGTATGACGTCATCCAAGTACTTACGAGACAAATTGATCGCCTCATTAAAACACCTGCCAGAGGGGTAAAAATGTCTGAGTGATACGCATCAAGTACAAAAGTATAAAAAGCATAAATTTGTTTAAAATAAACTATCTGCTTCTGCTAAATGTACAGAAGGCATTTCATTTTAAAAAAGGTATAAATTAATGCAATATGGTCACTTTACACGGAATTATTTGAGTTTTGAAATATTGGAAATATTGGAAAATTTAAGACATAAAATACCTGTTTATGTCAAGGTAGTTTTGCCAAATGTGTAATTGCTAAAAACAACAAACATTCTTATATGACTTTAAAAATCCAGCAATACGCTTTTCATATGAAAATAATTTCAGCTATAAATATTTATATTTTAATTTATATAAATAAA